>JAYMSP010007311.1:0-10157 GCA_036897095.1 Plantago elongata
GATTCAGCCGTTGGATCGTCACGAAATTTTGACCGATCAAGATAACTCGTGGAACTACAATCTGGACGGTAAATATCGGAATCAAATCAGATTTAATAGGTCAAACTGCATTCTCAGTTAAGCAACAGATTGCTGAAAATTATGATCCGATCTCATATGATATCTTCGTTAGGTAATCTCTCATCTTTTCCCTTACTTCTTCTCATCCCTCAGGTCAATTTAACGCGTCACCAGACTATCCCAGACAGCTTCCTAGTCCGAAGCTCCTTTTATTATTAAAGTTTATAAAACTTTTTTTGTTCCATCTCCAATCTTTCAATTTAGCTTGGAGTCCTAAGCTAATTATATTTCCTTTGCATAACCTACTCTATCCGCACTCATGCACACTTAATATGTAGATCTTAATTTTGGTCCTTGCTCCGTCATCTATGATTAGGATTTAACACATAATCCCCAACATTTGGAGATTTAGTTAATAATGCAAGTGTGCTCAATTATATATACACATTTATCTCACGTACATTTCAACGTTACTAATAATATTTTTGTCAGCTAATTGATTCCCAAACAAAACCCGTAACTTCATAGAAGTGAAGGAGATCGAAATTTGATACGAGGAAGCTCATTATGCATTTCTTATTGATAATTAACAATATGATAGAACACGTCGTACGTTTATATTTAAAACGACTACATTGTAACTCATCACATGCATCTGACGTGCCAGTGGCGCGTTAGAAGAGCTACATTGTAGGTCCATCTGACGCGCCACTAGCGCGTCAGTACCCTCCCCATCACACAAGTTGGCACATCCAATCAGCTGCTACCACTTGTTACACCTTTGTCTTTATATTTTCTTTACATTTATTTTTAGTTTTGTTTAATTTCAAACGGAAATAACTCAAAAATGAAAATGCAAAAAATAAATAAAAATCACCACCGACTTTCTGTTTACGAGATCTACAAATAGAGATCACTCTTAAGTATATTTGAAATATTTCATCTCGAACTCATTTTTATCTCTTAATTAAATTTAAAATTATAAAACGAGTTAGAAAAATATAATTTTATTGATTTCAACTTTAAACACTTTTATAATATATTAAATATATATATATATTTTTAATAATAAATTTAAAAAATTAAATCGAAGTGACGGCTTCGTAACGTATCATCACTATAGCAAAATCTGGTCATGCATCTCCTCAAATAGTCAGTAACGCGTGACATAAAAATCACCTATGCCGATAGTCTAAGAGTCATCAGTGTGGATTTACACTTAAGTTAGTGCAAGTGCTGAAATCATTGGATGCTGATTGGTGGACCACATCTTGGTTAGTTTAAGTAGTTAGTTGCACAAGTGTGTAGGTTACAACCAAAAGGCTGCTAATTATTCAATTTAGAGCCAAAACTTGCATCCAGAAAAAATGATTTAATCCCAAAAACAAAAATGGGAAAGCAAAAGAGATTCTATATAGACATAAATAGCTTTGTGGGAATATTCTCACTGCGTTGGATTTTAACTTAAATTTTTGGATAAATAGTTGAATTTTAAAGGTTTCTTTTCTCTATATTAAACTCTACTATTGAGAGAATTTAATAGCATATTTAAATTTTACATTTTATAAATAGTAACTCAATTAGAGTAGCATAGTATATAGTAAGAAATAACTTATAGAACGTTGATAAAATTTAACTCAAATTTTAGATGAAACATAACCTTCACTATTCTTTTTTCTTTTTATAGAACTCACATCATCCTAATTGACTGATTGGGATGGAATTTGAATGGTCTTTTTTAATTGATATTAAAATTTTTTATATAAAATATTTAATTTAAATGGAGAAATGACTGGTGTAACGTATGGCAAGGTCCTTTGACATTGTACATTTTGATAATGGCCAAAGTAAAAGTGAGTGATCCACCATGCACTGCTAAATCTAGCTACTACTAACATGGGTTTGTCAGTCTGTCTCACAAGTATTATTTGCTTCCAAAACTTCAATTCCAAGTAAAGGCCCTTGCAAATGTGCAGCCTGTAATTCCTTATCTTCAACTTCACAGTTTTTCTACAACCAAGTTCCACTACAATTAATAGTTTATGAGTTTGAGTTAATTTTATCATTCTAAAAAACTTTTCAATGAACATTTTAATTTTTTCTTTCTCAAATATTAATTTTAGCTAAGTACGTAAAAAAGCATTTTTTGTTATTTCGTTATGATCATATAAAAGATGGATTTTTCGAAAACATAATCACCATAAGAATTCGTTGAGCAATACATTTACAACTTATTACACTTAATCAATACTCATATCTATTTAAAAAGACTCTTTCACTACAACATATTTTCTCTACTTGTATTAATTCCCATATTCAATTAGATTTCGTAAAATTTGTGATACATAAAAGTGAAGTTACTAGAAGGAGTATATGTTCCCACTTGACTAGCTATTTATCTTGAACTTGAAGGGAATATAAACTTTGTTTGTACTACGAACTTTAATAAATGAATGAAGATACAATATTAAGTACGGACATCTTGTGCACTAATTATTTGTGGTATTAAGTTATTTTTATAGTGTTTGTCGTAAGTGGTAGATCATTGAATGATATCAATGTTTAATTAAGTGTAAAAATAAATGTTTATTGTGCCTGCTGCTACAATAACAAGGGAAATTCTGGTTTTAGATTCTTCTTTCAATTCAAAAGAACCTACAATAAGAAACATGATCAAACGCTGATTAAATATATATATACTGACCCGTGATGTTGTCATAAAATATTTTACTTTTGTAACATATAATATTTTATAAGAAAAATATAAATTAATTGAATATAATTTAAAAGGTAATAATAATATCAAATATAAAAGTAACAATGCAAAGACCAATATGAAAAATAAAATAGAACTTATAGGTTACATTAATACCCCCTTATAAACCACATTGGTTGTAGTATCTATTAATTTTCTTCTTCATCTAAGATCAACACCTTCAGGCCATTTTTGCTCGTGACTCTAGAGAAAGCAATATACAACTGATCGTTGTTGAATATTGGTGTGGGGAGGTAAAGGCCTACATGTGACAGTGATTGTCCTTGTTAATTTTTTATAGTCAGAGCATAACAAACAGAGATGGGAAACTGCCTTCATTGAAATCCGATGAGGAATTTAGTAACGTCGGACGGAGTCAAAATCATATGTGCTATAAGAACCTTTTGGCATGCATTCTTTCCAGATATCATCTTGGCCTCAATGACTTGTCTCTCAATTCCACTCACAATCAGATGTGTACCGTTATACAGTCCTAAAGCTTGGTCTACATTCCTCAATAGCATAATAGGATTTTCAGCTTTCAGACAGATCAAATGGTTGAGAATACTTGACGTCATGATGGTTATAGGAATTTAATCGAATAAACATCATCACGGTTCACAACATCATTCTCATCTGGACATATATTATCAAAACTGAGAAATTCGTGGGCACCACCAGGTAAAAGAGACATGACATAGTCATTTATCTCATGTATGATGTCATTAGTGAGAGCTAATATAGCTATGTTCTAGAAGAATGAACCATAACCAATATGATCAATGCGTGATGGATATGTACTATTCACCATTGCAGCTATGGGATCGGATGCATCACCGATTAGTGTATTGTCAGGCAACTTAAACTTGATCTCACTATCATTTTCCAATACAATATTACCATCTCTAACATTTAGCAACCACTTAGCAACATTCTTAATGGTTTCAACTTCCTCGATAGATCCTCCCACCTGTAACCCGTAAGGTAAAATGAGTAAATGATAGATAGAATGAAATAGCAATATGTACATGAAAATACACACACACACACACACACACACACACATATTCTTCATTAGCCTCAATACTTCAAGGTGACTCCATATGGAACTCGAAGATGAGAGAGATGTATCTACAATATTCTGCCTGCTTCCTTTCGGGATGACGGGTCACCACAAAGAACCGCAACCTTTCTACCAAAGGGCAAGCAAGAATATTGACCACCAAGGCCACTAATAAATAGAAAGAGAAGTCGAAAATATAAGTTATTCAAATATATATAAACAACGTTGGTCGTTGTATCTATCATCCCAACAAAGACGGAAAAATTAATAATCTAGAACAAAATTTCACATACTACAGTTGTATGTTTATTGACCCTCACCCCCTCTTCCGGTCCGTTGATGAAGAAAGTAGGGATGACCCCCTCCCCCTGCCCGGGAGTCCGTCATGGAGATCAACGAAACACATGAAAGATCGTAGAGAGTTTTCCCACCTAGAGAGTATAAGATATCCCCCCTTCCAACCCGGGAGTCGGGCGCCTGTCATGAAGATCAACGAAGCACATAGAAGATCGTAGAGAGTTTTCCCACATTCATAAAGAGATTGAAATGAGTGTTATTTAGTTAAAAGTATGAAGGATCGCTATTAAAATTTTCGGTGTTAAATATACACATAGGAAATGAATGTGTATTATTCTGTGATATACTTTAAATTCTTTTTCTTTAAAATGAGATGAAATATTTACTCATGCAATATACATATGAATATTGTATATTTTAATTAAGGTTCTGTTTAACACTACCTTTTTAGCTAACTTTTCAACTTCAAACTCGTTACGTGAAAATGTAATTTTTCAAATAATTTAGCTGAAAAGTTAGTTGGTTTGAGAAGCTAATCAAATTCACTTATTGAAAAAAAGTATCTAATCATTCTAAGGGTCAAACTACTTTTCAGTTAATTTTACTATATCCCTAATGACAGCATACACCACGTATCCATTCGATGAAGTAATTATCTTCTAAGAAGTTGCGTATATTATTAACCAAATTACCATGTGGGCAAAACTAGAAAAGTTCCAACCATCTTCCATGTGATTTGGAATATGAAAGGTATATTCTCAAACTTCACTCAGTCTTTTCAAAAGTGTGGCTTTCTAAAAGTCTACAATACCATTTTAATTCATCACTCAATATTCAAAGTTTATACTACAAATACCAACATAGTTTTTCAAAAATAAAAATAAAAAATACTAACATAGTTTAATCATGTCAAGATCAGTCCCAATTGAACAATTATATATCGTACTCGTTGGTATAAATCATTACCAATTAGGATTTGGAACCAATCATTTATAAAATCAACCTACCATGTTGCTTTCTTGCTTTTCACCCATCCTCATCTTGATGTGATCCTCATTTTAAAGCCAAATATGGCATGCAATATAGAAATCTTTGGCAATCAAATCATTTTCCTTTTAATGATAAATAATAGAGATTTATAAGTAAATTATAAACCTCCTCCTTTACAATTTCTCACTATCACTTTAAAATTCTTTCAACCATATCTCATTGTAATCTCCATTCAATAGCCTAGTGGTGCTTGCTCAAGCCTAAACACACAACAATTGGTTCGGATCAAATTCGAATTCAACACCCGAGTATATTATGTTCTCGTTTTTTCATATTTAATTATATATGAGAAAAAATTAAAATATAAATTATACGTAATTAGTGTAAAGTTAAAATTATAATTACATCGAGCTAAAGAGAAAATGGAGTGAAACTTGATTTGATTTGATACATATGGTACATGTGAACATAATTTTATTGAGGGACTTTTTAAAAATGGGTTTTGTGGCAGCTGAAGGTACAAATAAACATCTGACCATGTGTTGCTCACTTGGCATACAATTTTGCACGCATACAATACTGGTGGACGCCAATCAATATGCTTTTCCAAAATTACTTGGATACACCATATACACATCCCTCAAGTTTTATCAAAGGATAACGATCACAAGTCACATAAAACAGTCACTCTCCATGCATTTTGTATTAATCTATCTCGCGTCACTTGTGACTTTTCGCATAACTAATTTGCTCAATCAAAAACGGCTCCCGATTGGTAAGCTTGTTTAGGACCTGAGTAATCAAACTCGATTATGCAGTCGATTTTATGAAATCGACGTAAAACAAACATGATATGGTTTCCATTTTGCAGGAGAATTCAACTAGCACATTGAAATTCTAAAACTGATGTGCTACAAGCAATACAACAACTTCTATGTTTGCTCAATATGCAGAAATGCTTCAAAATATGTATACCATACTGATATAATCTGAAATCCAATCAAAGTTTCAAATGGAGGTCTACAAGTCAATAGTGATAAAAAATTCCATCAGCTAGTGATGAGGATCACTCTCTGATGGTTAAAAGAATGGGGTCATCTGGGCCAAGAATGAAGTTTCGCATATGATTCAACTGTATATACACTACACTACTGTACAAATGAATGAAAGTACAGATCTTCCCCCATTGTGCAGCACCTTAAACATGAATACATGGTTACATGATCTTTCGTGCGTACCCTGTAATCAGTTTACCAAAAGATT
The DNA here is from genome assembly GCA_036897095.1 of Plantago elongata. Lineage (NCBI taxonomy): Eukaryota > Viridiplantae > Streptophyta > Magnoliopsida > Lamiales > Plantaginaceae > Plantago > Plantago elongata. Next base: position 6,429 of record JAYMSP010007311.1, read on the forward strand.
ATCAATATAGTAGCAAGAAAAAAGTTCCAATGAAGAATCAAAAGGAGCACCAATGCGGAATTGGCAAATTAAATGTAGCTAAAAATGGACAAGTTTGAGAGTACTCTACTCATAACAAGATAGATAAATCCAAGTTTCTTTTGTTTCTGTTTAAAATCTAAGGGGCTAAGGGCTCTCCATGCAGGCTTGATCTCAATGAATTTCATACCATTTTCTAAGTAAGGGTGTTATAAGCTAGTTTTATGGAACGCACCGGGGAAGGTTTTCACTGAGTATAGATATACACGATGTTTGGAAAGAAATGGTGAGATGGAGTACCTCAAGATAAGATGACGAGACCAAGATATATCGCAGCAGCAAGAAAAACGAGTGATATCAATCCCCTGCAAGAAGAGTTTTATCAATTACGCCTTGCTTGATACCCGGAACAAACTTGGAGATGCCTATAGAGAAGTAAACATACCAAATCATTCCCCATGCAGCACCATTACATGGGCAAGGGCAAATTTCAGCAAACTTCTCGGCATCACTCGTGTGAACCCTTCGAGCTATCAAGTCATCATATATATCTGCGTCACAAGGCATAATCTTATTAGGTCTCTGAAATAGTGAAATTTGATAATTTATCTACTCAAAATGACAGCTGAGTTTGTACCATAGATCGAGAACAAGCAATTCATAACACCTGCCATCCAAATAAGGTTGTGTCAGCAACTTAGACCAAGGATCACAGCTTCACAATGAAGCAACTGAAGATGTAACAAGGATAAAAGCCTGTACCCATGAAAAGATTGACATAGCGGAGGATTCGAACTTGAGTCAACTCTTGCAGAACCCAGACAAGAGCAATAAAAATAATAAATCCTGTCATGTGTAATGTCAAGAATGAGGTCTTGAATTTTAGAATAAGTGACACGCCAGTCACTAGTGTGCTTATGGGGTTTGCTCTTGTGCAGAATAACGCAAAATTGGTAAAAAAAGAAAAGGAAAAACAAGACTGTTATGAGAAATCAACTTACCAATGCAAAGACCTCGTAGAGTCCACTGTTCAATATCAAAGGATTCAGTGAGAATGTTATATACATGAACACAAAACATGTAAAAGCACATTCTGTTCACAGTATCAAAGTGTTCAGAATGCATCGGATGAAAATGAAAATGGCATAAACGATATTGCTAAATGATTAATTATATCTCACAAGCTATATACTCCCTCGTCCCAATCTCATCTTCCCATACGTCAAATAGAAAATCTGTTTCCTACTTTATTCACTCTCTCACTCTTTTATTGATTCCCCCTAACATATTATAAAGTATTCTATTTATTCATATTTACGGTCAAAGTCCATGCACAATTCAGTGAGGAGTTGAGTCTAGTACACAGGGAGTATAAAAGCATCCCTTTTTTGCATCTTGATTTGGTTGTAACCTGTACGTATCTTTCATTTTGGAGCTATAACTTTTTTTTCACTTTGTGCCCAAAAAGAAAATGAAAAATGAACATCTGGAAATATTATCAACGTTCTTACATTGTCTGCAATGAAAAGCACAATCAGGAGGGCAAGTATAAGACCACCAGCAGCAATCCTTGATGCAAGGAGATTTGTCGATGCAAGTATAAATGCCATACCCCAGAATGATGAACCAAGATCTATACAGAGACACAATAACAAGAATGTATAAAACACAAATAACTTATGTGTAAATGAAAGACCTCTTCACATAAGATTAATTACTCTTCAAAGACTAGCAGATAAGGGTCATATATGTCAATGACAATGTAAAGGAAAATCAATGACAATGTAAAGGAAAAGTTTTTGCAAGGAAAAATAAATTTAAATCAGTAAAAGAGCATTACATCCAGCTGGTAAGATCAACCAATAAACACCGCCTCGGGTTTGAGTCACACCACCTTCATTTGCATGAACTTGCATACCCTCCACCTGCATGCAGTAGGATGTAAGAAATTCAACGAGTTTAAGAAACATCAGAATGCAGTTACTTTGAGACCTGTCATTAGATCAAGGACGAGTGAACTGTGAATAACAAACTCCAGTAAATCACCGAAGAAGAAAAGGAATGTAACTGGTGATTTGATAGTCCTGGCTCAAAGCTCCACTAATTATCAAAAGAATCATCAACATCTCACTTCAAATTATCTTTTCCGTTTTCACCATTTTAGGAAGCTTTGATCTTCAGAGCAGGTTATAATAAACATTTCATGAAGCATACAAGAGATATCCTACCAAATCTACATGAACTCTAAATCAGTATTGGTGTTCAATTCTAGATGTAATGCCAAGCCTATCGTATTTCTGCTTGTGATTTCCCTAAAACCATAAGAATCAACACCAGGCTATATTAGATCACACCATACCTAAATTAAAATCTGTAGCAATAGTTTATATTGTATTCTGTGATCATGTGTAGAGAGTCTAGAGATATGTCAGTCACTGTGAATCTCGCAAAATACCCCAAAATTTATGCATTCAGCTGAATGTAAGTGCTACATTCATGTTAATAAGTTTGTGATCATGAATACTTGTTTTACCTGTATAGATCATTTGTTAGTTGAAAGGATGTTTATTTTAATGCAGCAGGATCTGGGAAAGAACTAAAAAGTAAAAGTTATGCCTTAATCAGTTAGTTAACCTTGAATCTGGATAACCAGTGTTCAAATATAATGTCAAGATTCACCATTTTAAGAAGAATATAGAAAGAAACTTTTGCTTCAGTTACTTTGGGAAAGGGGGAGGTAGACAGGACGTCAAACTTTTCTTTGTATGAGATCTCGTATTCACAATATAATGTAACTAAAGTTATGCTAACTGCCAAATCCGTAGAATGAATATGCATTAACTAAATCCAGTTCAGGAAGAGTACATAAAACACAACTCGATCACCAGACATGAAACATAAATTGACCAAGAAAAAGAAAGAGTTCTCTACCTCACCACATGTAAGCTTACAAGCAATGGCATGGCTTGCTTCATGAAGAAATACAGTGATGAGCTTGAAAGGTGTCAGTAGAAATGTCCTCCATAACTGTTATAATCATCACAATCATAAATCAGAGTGCAAGAGAAATGACTCACTTGGAAACAAAGAATTAAAAGGGTTCTACTTTTTACTCGATAATGAGCATTACAGCAAGATCCAAGTAGACTGCAAATGTAAGTTTTTAACGTGAAAGATCTAACCTAATATTTGATCCAGTAATAATTCGAGCAGGATCTGGCTTCAGTTCAAACAGGGCTAATATTGAGATATGGTATAATTCGTCTTAAAGATGAAGCAAGTCGTGCAGTTTCCTACTACACATTTTAACTTATTCTGTCACATACACATCTATGTGCTAGACAGATTGTTTTCGAAAACAGGCCTAAATCAGAGAAAACATCTTCAAATGATCTCAAGATACCCATATAATCAAGTTACACAGATACCAATATTCTTCACATAAACAGCTCATTTCGATTCCACACCTTCCCATCCACAAACCATAGCTTGTCGACAACTAAAAAATTCCTAACTTGCCAAGCAGATTCTATCACAACCATATACATACAAAATGTAAAACTAATTCAAGTTCAACGCGCTTGCATCTTCTCTAATACGCGTGACTCAGCATACCATATGCCCAAAGAATCACTGAAGCTTAATAACACAAATCTCAAGTTCAGTTGCCATGAACTTCCAATTCACTCACACAACAAAACATAAACTAGA
>JAYMSP010007312.1:0-10155 GCA_036897095.1 Plantago elongata
GGGGGGGGTGAAAGCCACATATTTTACGGGGCTTAGAAAAGGAAATCATCAATCACTTCATCTACTAAACAAGTCAATATTCTGTTCTCAATCTCTACACCTTCCTCAAAAGCCTCTACATCAAAGTCTGTCCATTTCCCGATTTTAGAGCTCATGTCTTTCTCCACTAGCTCATCCACCATCATCTCCTCATCGTTTGTCCACCCTGAAATATCTCGGTATATTTCTTCAGCCAGCCATTTCCTCGTACAGAACAGCATCAAAGCAGACCAACTTCCATTGAGAGCCCTTTCTGACCTTGTTTCCAAGCATTCAGACACACAATCAAATAAGACCTTACGCTCGAGGAAGAGTCGCTCTTCGGTGTCCTTGTTTGATCTGGTTTTCTGATTCTCCAACTGATCAAACAGTTCAGGAGCTATAATGTTGTTTGTTTGACCAAGTGCAAACTCTTCCCACATTAATGCTCCGCCACCGAGGATATTGGAGATGTATTGAAATTCCCAGTAGGAGGAATCTATTGAATCTGCAATGTGCAAGCTGGATGTGACAGTTTCGGATATAGTTGTGGCGGAGAGTGAGGAGGCGGTATCTGATATCTCCGCGTCACATTCAGTTGGGTGGGATTTTGTAGTAAAGCTTTGAGTCGTCCCTCCGTAGGATTCAAGTGATGCACATTGCAAACTACCTGAAATTGCATTCTTGTATTAGTTGAGCATAAACATACAATAAACTTTGCTGAAGCCTGAAATATGGACTGCTCACACTAGGTGATAAATTTTCAGAACTTGTGGCTTTTGCTATTGTTAGAGAAAACTTTGGTTGATTAGTAGTTATTCAATTAGCCAGTAAACCTAAATATGGATACAGTAGTGTATAATATGCCAGGACATGTTACTATGAAAAAGCCGAAGGGGAGGTAAAGATAAACGACTTGTGTAATGCCAGAGCAATTACGCCAACTAATATGTTGAGAAATGAGAACACCTTGAAGTTCTATGCTGCTGTATGTACTAACAATCAGGCTATATACTCTGCTAACTACTCATAGTAGGATTTTGCAACTTACTTTCATCATCATATGAGTAACTACTAGCTCCCGAGAAAGAAGGTAGACTTGAAAGTGAACCAGATCCTAGGAAATTGTATCTTCCTTGACTTTCAACAGTGCAGTTATTGCCATCCCTTTCCACGTATTCTCGTCCCTGAAATACCAAGAGAATTTGAGCAAAACATTATATATGCTTTTAATCCAATGGGGTAGCTTATTACTCATCCAACATTTAAATTCTTATAGATTTACTTCATGCTAATGTGTAATGAACCAAACAGAATATCATATCTTGCCAAACATACACATGATCTCAAACAACCAGATGTGACCAGGACCCAGCAATGGTAAGAACACAGTATGGACTCTATATGCGTTCAAGCATGCCTAAACTATTTCATCTTCGCTCAAGGATGCTCTCCATTCTTCGGACAGGAGTGAAAAGTTCATTATGCAGAAGTTAAATGGTAAGTATCTAGGAGACAATGTTGCTATTACACAACTCATATTTGCAAACAATGACCATAATCTCACAGTTTCAACAAACCTAATACTATTTCCAACCATATCCTTTGCACCATCTTTAATACAAATTTACAAAATATAACTACACCTGGAGAAAATGAGAACCTCCACAATCATTTATGGTATGGTTGCTATAAACCAAGAGTCCAAGGACATAGAAGTACTGATTACTGAATGATTTGTGAAATGAAGGTCTCAGTTGTGACTCATGAATCCACAGAAGAGCATGCCTAGTATATTTCTAGCCTCACAGGCTGGATTGGCACCCATATCACCAAAACAAGTTAAAGAATTGAGCAACAAACAAAACAAGCACTGGCCAGTTGTCATACTCGTAAACAGGCTGATTCTACTAACGGGCTAATTGTATATAAAATAAGAACATGACTACAGATGGCAGCAACTCTCTCCAGTTCTAATACTTCATGTTCGAGCTTCAAACAAATCTCTTCCTATAACCTGATGATGTGCTCTAAGGCTAATGGCGACAAACAAGTAAGCGAGCTTGAAAAATAAGATAAGTTTAAAATGTAAATTACCTTGTTCTCAGCTTCTGAAAGCCAAAGTTTGCCAGTTGATGGAAAATCAGAGGTACTAAGAGTTTCATGTTCGTCTTTGTGTATATCAAGATTCATAGGCTGCATTGAGTTCACTGAGTTGACAGCTCTACCAGTGTCCCCGTAACTGTAGGATGAACTAGATAGAGTCCCTGATTCTGAGAGGTCTTGTTGAGACAGTTCAACTCTAGATGTCAATTCTTTCAGTTTTTGTTCCAAAAGGACACTCAAAGAATCTCCACCAATGGCATTAAACCCTGAAGATGCAGCAGAACTAGTCAGGCCACCTTCTGATGATAGGAAGGGATCGTGATTGGGGATACATGATGATCCAGTACCCAAGTAATTGGACCGAGCTCCAGATTTCTTTATTGGAGATGTAAATGTGAACGACACGACATCTGAACCACTCTTCTTCTCAATTTTATCCCACTTAGAATCACCTCTAGGAGCAGCAGGGCGCGTTGCAGACTCTTCGTCTTTCACCACCTCTGCTCTCCTGGAAACAATTCCGCCAGATTGATAGTTCCCATTAACTGTTACTTTTTTCTTTGAAATTTGTGTCTTCATTCTTGATGAGGAAGAAGAAAGCTCTTTTCCAGGGTCACCGGCCATACGGTTCGTCTTCCTCGATGTTACCTCATTATCAAGAATTATCTTATTCACAGTCCTATTAGGCCTTCCGTAGGCATAACTTGACGACACATTTGCTTCCTTTTTGTCTCTCAAGTGTGACGATGAGGTGTCGGAGCATTCCCGGTCTTTGCTGGATGCACTATTCTGCTTCTGATGATTTGGCCTGAGAACCTCTGGTGGCCTCCTTGATGAACCTTGATTTTCCTTTTTCTTCTGCATGGCTGTTACATTCCTGCTATCACGGCCAGATTTCACTTCTGTATGTTCTTTTTGCTTATCAGTATTTCTATAACCAACTGAAGTAGATGTGTCTCTTTTCTGAGTGTTGGTCTTGGCCTGAACAGCAAGAGACCGTGGCTTTTCTCCACTCTTTGATCTTTGAGAATCAGCCCTTTTCGATTCTTCAGGACCCTTATAAGCATAACTGCAGCCTTCAGATTGGCGTTCACCCTTCAAACTAACTTGTTTTTTCTTCAAAGATCTAGGCTCATTAACCATTTGTGAAGTGTTTGCAGGTTGATACGGTCTTTGAGCAGCCTCCAATTTTTCTTTCAGACCTCTGACCCGGTAAGGTAAAGAGGAAGACCCAATAGATGGTAACTTGCCTTTATTGCTAGCTCTTGGACTGTGCTCAATAATTTTAGTTGCTGCCTCCATAATGTAAGCTGCATTTTTAGGAGGTATAAATCCAGGACTCTTAATTGGAGATAAGAGCCTGTTATGGGTAACAGAAATGGGTTTTGCAGATTTCGGAGGCAATACTTCTGACTGAAACCTCTCAATTGGCCGGTTCTGCGTTTTCTGCAACCTTAAATCCAATGGATTTCTAGATGATCCATCCAACTTATTACGCACACTCTCAAATATTACGATATCGTGTTCAGTTTGAAATGCAGGAGTAGCTCTCACAGAACCAGGATCTCTGAAAGAGTGAGGTTCAATGAACGGCGTAAGACAAGGTTCAGTACCATTTGACTTTGGCAGTGAATCAAGTCCCATAAGGCGTGCCACAACCCCAGGTGCTTTGGTTTCATACTCTGAATCACCACTAGCTGATGAAGCATAATGATAATCATTGTGATTTCTGGCACCGGAAGCAAATGCATCTTCACGAGCCTTGATTCCATAACAACAGAAAGGACGTATTTTATAAGCATCACAGATTCAGAGACAATGCGGTTTACAAGTAAATACATAGACAGGTAAATGCAAAGTATTACCTGCTGATGTCTTACAAGAGCTGAACTGTAAAAGTTTTCTTTCCCTTGGTTAGAACTCTCTGTTCCAGCAGTTGCAGATTACAATAAACGAAGCAGTGCAATTAATAACAAGCAAAGCATAAATAATAGAAGAGTTGAGAGAATGCAGATAGGGAAAACAAGTTACCAGGCAATTCCGATCTGTTTGAAAACAACTTCTTTCGAGATTTACCATTCCAATCGAACAACTGAAAGAATCCTCCCTTTGCACCTCGTTTTTCGACCTCCATTTCAACTCTTTATACCAACAACATAGAGACTATCCACAAAACTATATGACGAAATCAGGTGATATCCATCTGCAGAAAACACAAAAGATGCTCAAAACATACTTTACAGAACCTCAGAAATCGAAAACCTTCAAAATTCAGAAGTCAGAGCAATAAGAAACCTAATCAGAAGATCAACAAACCAAACCCTAGCAAAACACCCCACAAACCAGATGCATCTGTAAATGCCCAAACACACCGCTCAAACAGCAATTCAACATCTATAAACATCATAAATCAGAAACCAATGCTACAAATCATCTACATTGTTCAAAACAAAAACCCATTTCACATACACCAATAGAAAGTGAATAAACAAAGCTAAAACCAAAAAAACCAAAATCAAAAAAATCCAAGTAAATAGTGAGAACCCACTTCCTGCAGAAACACGGAAAACAAAATGGTCAAACTCAAATCATTAGTACAAAAGCATCCAATCCCATCAACCCTATCACCAAATCTCTAACACTCTACACATAATCTTTTAGCACGTCAGTATACATTGAAATGGACAGTACTAAAAAGAATAAATAAAAAATAAAGAAAAAAACAGAAAAAGGAAACAAACCTGAGAATATTCATAGTGAGAGAGTGAGTAGAGCAGAATAGCTTGACTGGGTATAATAAAGATTCGATTTTTAAGCAAAGGGAGAAGGAGTAATGGAGAAGAAGCGGTGAAGAAGATCTAGCATAGCAAGAAATGTGTGAGAGAGAGATTTTGAATTTGATGAGCAAATGAAATGGAAAGTGATGAGTAGAGACAAGACAAAAAAGAAAGTGGTTTAGTTTTAGTTTAATTTGGGTGGGTGGGTAATTTTCAAAATAAATGGTGTGAAAATTCGATTTGTGGGCACGAGATGTTTGTTTGGAATATACTATCTTATCTTATTATATATATATATATATATACATACATATATATACATATATATATAAAATAAATAAAAGAGAAGAGAAGAGATATCATAGCATAGCAATCAACAAAGCGCCACCACCGTTACATTTGTGTCATATTTAATGCTAACTGAGGAGTTTTTAAAACTCTCACTTTGGTTTAAACTAAAATTTTATTGCTACATCCAATGATCCAAATCTAGTATTTTGCTTTCTTACTATAAACTAGTGGAGTTTTATTGGTACATTCAAATCTAAGTAGTTAATTTAGTGTCTTTGTTTGGTAGTCAAAGGAAGGGAATGTATTTAAAATTTGGTAGTCAAATGTATTTAAAATTTTGAAATGACAGTACTGAGACTCGATTTATTACAACTTTTTCAATTTAATGAGCTTTTTTAAATAAAAAATTCATTACGTGAACACACAACATTTCAAATAAACTAGCTTAAAAGTTAACTGGTTTGACAAGTTAACCATTGAAAAAAAAGTTACCTAATTACGATATATTCCCTTGTAATTAGGGATGCTAGTCAATCTTTATCGTCGAAGAAGTTTCTTAAGGCCAAAATGTTTGGATTTTCACTTCCTTTGCCAGTGTACTGTCCCATCAATCATGAGATCACACACCGTAATTTGACATTTTATTATGTTCTGATTCTATTAAATCAATAGATCCGTTTAATTATCACTTGACATCTCTGACATCGAAAATATTTATTGTTACTCATAAATTCTTACCATCCTAACAAGCATGCAATTGTTCACTTTAACTTGACGTCATTTTAATTTCACTGCGACTTGTAAATACAACATGTGTATATTTCAATTAGTGTATGAAATTATATCAAGTATATAGGTTGTGATTTACAACCCATAAACTTATGAAACAGCCAAATAAGGTTACACATGTTAGTGGATGGAGTCCAAACAATCGTTGGCAAGTGCTAATCCAATGTGAGCATGTTTTAGACCGAACATATCCACCTCTAAAGTTGTTAGGAGTTAAGTTTCTAGTTTTGTATAAGTGCCTTAACAATATGATTTCAATATTTGGTTGGAGTTTTCAACATTACTCAACATGCATCACTCTACACCGTGTCTTTTAACACAATGTCCATTACTCCAATTATCTAGTAGTATTGTCCATTAGTCTGACTTTATCAAGTCTACCATTCTCATTTTGTTGAACAATACTTCTATTTTGAGCATCCTACCATTTCATTAAATCACCATACTTGTATTCTTGTTTAAAGTTTAAGGTAATCTTAATTATACCGCTTGAGTGGCCATTTTCCTACTTAAACATTTTGTAAAAGAAAAATTAATTTTAATTGAAAAAGACCACTCAAATTCTATACCAACCATTCCCTTTATTTACTAACTAGATGTCCATTACAAATCTGGCCTCTTACTTTCTCGTTTAAGAGATCGCAACTCAGAATCATGATTCGAAAGGGATATGCAAATCATCATTAAAACACAAGAAAGTGACATTTGACCTAATCATGTGAGGTAATTTTCCTTGTGACATAAGAAGATCCAATTTCATATATATTCCAAGCTTGTCGAAAATGGACAAACATTGAACAAATTCACCCCTAAACTGCGTTTATTCATATTCTGTACGCTTGAAAATAAATGCAAGTGTTGGATTGGACCACCGTTCATGAACATGCATCTAATTAAATGATAACACGTTTTCATGAACTAGTCCACTTATTTCTCTTCTTCTTTTCCTACTGATATTATTGCAATGTTTTTCTCCTTATTAGTCTAGTACATTTTGATCCAGTACAATCTTTCACCATGGTAATGGTTCAATATCTTGTATCAAATTTGTAATATTATTTCCATGCATTGTACAATCCATAAAGCATAAGGAATCGAATCGATACAACATGTTACAAAATGAATTTAGGTTGTATTCTCTTCAACTGAAAATCACTCTACTCCACTCCACTCCAGTCCAGTTCAGTTTAATAAATCTCAGTTGAAGAGAACACAACATTATTACGTAAATTATTGTTGAAAATAGTTTGGGAATGGAAAAAGTCATTGTCCCAAGGAAAGAAACTTCCTATAATATCGTGCTATTGCACAAGACACTGTACTTGATTTTGTAAAATTGATCATTCTGTTTTGTTTCAATTTTCATTCTTTTGTTTCTGTAAGTGTAACCCACTACTACTATACTAAACTAGTGCAGGAAAAAAGAAAAAGGTTGAACTTTAACATTGGGACCTGCCTTTCCGATTTGAGGTTCCATAAAGACGAGGGATTCCCGATTTCACACTGTTGACTCATAAATTCCTAGCTTACCTTAAGTTATTTGCCAGTCAAATATACAGTTAATTACTATGCTCCTGTATTACTATCGTCTGTATGTAGCAGTTGATTGTAACAATTCATGCAAAATTTATTTCGGTAAGTACTATTCGTTATCGCGATTTAATTCGATGTCTTATGCATATTAGAAACTCTATACAGTAATATTATCGAATCTGATAGTTTAGTCAATGGAAACAATAACTAGAGTAAAGGCTACTGAAGCGGACTTATTGTCTTGCTGGAATGAGAGTAACAGTCCGTTGTTGTTGAACCATTAGGGTCAATTAATACGGAGAATATATAGAGTACATAATCAAAGTCATCATTTTATAAGGAGGAGAATTCTCTTTCAATAATCAAAAGAATAAGACACAATACTTAATGTGGTTTGTTATATACTGTATATAAATATAAATATGACACATCACATTCATAGTCCAAAGTGAAAACTCCCTATCAGGAATCAATACTCTGAGGCCCCTCTTCAGAAAACTCGGACTCTCAATATTCAAACTGCACAATATCAATGTGTCATTGTGGGGAATCTAACTATTCATTTTTTGGCGTTTTCGCCTTTTCTAACCACTCCCAAAATTATAAACTAAACACGCTATCATTCATGTGCACAAATCACTCTTTATTTTCGACTCATATTCAACTAGTAACAATCTAGTTGAAACGATGTTTTTGAATACTAATTAAACCTCTAATATCTTAATTCAACACAATGTTTAGGGACGACGTAGTTTAAGTCTTAAATAATTCCTATAAATTAAGAATTTATTATCAAATCTGTTATACACACAACGACAATCCGGTGTACAACTCGCTGGTCCTCATTCTTTATCCAGTCGTTGTCTTAGTATTCTGCTTAGAGTCATTTGTTCGTTTTGATTTATTTGTTATTTTAAGTATTGGGCTAGGACACTCATAGTCGGCTCCTAAATGTATATAGATTATTTTTTGTATTAATAAGACACGTTCTTCAGTTCTAAAAAAATTGCATTGAAATATTAACCCGACTCTTAATAATCATCCTCCCTTAGAAGATGGTAAACTACCAACTGACTCTAACCATGATTTGGCACATGCATATCTGCTCCTTCATTACTTTATCCTCCGACATGACTGAAATCGTGTTCATCTCTTATTTTTCTCTCACCATTCGAACTCGAATCATACCACTCAAATTCCTTTGGAAACACAACACATCATCACTCTGATCCATTATCTTTAGTTTTGTTTTTATGCTTTTACGAGTACTAGAAATGGTCCATTCAGGAAATGTACCGAACAGGTTGAACTAATCATTTGCAAGAAAACGGCAAAATACCCATCCGTCTACTTACACATGCTATGTCTAAAGTAGCACATGGCGTAACCACAAATCCATGTCCTGACTCCTCAACATTCTGCGCTTTGGATGCATTCAAATGACCATCCATACCTGAACCTATCATAATGCTGATATACCTACACTACACAAGGTAACGGACCCGGTTTAGAATATCGACACACACACTAACGATCTCATCGGCCGACACAAAGCTTTGGTTTCATGAATCATGCCAATTAACTACAACAACAATGACTCATAAACTCAGTTTCATATGTACAGGCTTTCCCACTCAATTACTTAAACTTGAATCCTGTCTAGACATAGACGAGGTTATTAGAGTTATTAGATGTATATTTATCATGTTATAACGAAATAAAGCTACAGGTAGTCAATCCCTAAAACCTGGAGGTGACTACTTAGGGGATCAATCAGAGAAACACATCAATAATTCATACCATAATCCAAGCAATTTACATGTGCTATGGTCCACGCTACATGAAGACCAGATCCAGAAATCATCAAGATTCAGCAACATTATCAAAGAGGGCAGAAAATAAAAATAAAAACAACTCATGGGTTTGACCACGACTGCATAACCTAACCTCAATATTAGGCTTGATGAACTAAACAGCTCGAATAACTACTGGCCGACTACGAGACTACTGTATCTTTCATGACTTACTTTTTAAATTTTTTTAGTTAATACTCAACCTCACTGCCTTGAAATTTTGGATCACGATCAAGAGAGAAAAAGAGACCCATTCATGCAGATTGGTAAAAGACACTATAGCTTTCAGATCTTTAGAAAAATGTTGGTAAGAACTAAAAAGCTCCCAGTCAGGTGCTCCAAGGATAATTGTACCTTCCTAAATCCTAATTGCAGAACTGCATAAAAGGAAACGTTTTTCTGCCTATACTGAACGTTCTTCAGCATCAGAAATGTTTTTAAGACTAAAATTGTCATGATTTAATGAAAATGAACAGTAGGCTCCTCATCTATCCACAGCAGGACAAACATCTTTGCTCTGCAGAACATCCCACTTTGGATGCATTGGACCCCTATCCGATATTAATGTTTCTTCTTGGCCCTCTTCGAGTTGTCCATGTGAGATATCTGCATAGATAATGGACATTAGATAGAAAGGAGAGTAAGAACAAGTACTGCCAAATTGGACAAAAGAACTTAGAAGAGAATCTCGATGCAATAATAAGGATAACAAGTTCACAGCATTAAATCCCTGAGTTGTATATGCAAGACAAGGTTGCAAACAAGCCCACCATCATAGCCACACTCTC
>JAYMSP010007313.1:0-10154 GCA_036897095.1 Plantago elongata
TTCAACTACATTAAACGATCTTTCTAATTGGTCAAGACTCTCTAGTTTATGGCCCCTTCTTTATGGTACAAGTTGTTAAGTTTGATTTATAATTAGCTGTGCATGTATTTTTGTTAAAGAAATAGAAGCCCATTACATCAAAAAATATAATACTTTGTCGAAGTTTGAAAGCTGGAGAATATATATGCTTACTGCCCTTCTCTTGCGCAGAATGGATTGTTCATGCCAAAAAGTATTGCCTCTGGCAACCCAGGAGAGAACCAGGATCAGCCTAGTCCTATTTCTGTCTTGGACCTGCCCTTCGAGGAGGACATTGAAACATCAAAATTCTTATCACACATGAGATCCGATCGGCAAGGTACAGCATAAAACTGAAATCTTACACTGTTTGCCTAAAAATCCGTTTTCTAATCCGGTTAATATTGATGTATCTTTATAAAAAAAATGCAGGAGCTGAGTTGCCACTTAATTCTCTTAGATCAAACTTGATTGACAAATCACCACCTATAGGATCTATTGCTCGCACCTTGTCATGGGACGAGTCGTGTGTTGACACAGCCTCCTCATATCCAGTAAAGGAATCTTTAACTGCCCATGGAACAGAGGAGGAAGAACAGGAATTGTATTTCTTTGTCAAGACATTATTATCCGTGGCTGGTCTAGGAGACGAAGTTCAATCCAACTCATCATATATGAACAGATGGCACTCTCCCGACAGCCCCTTGGATCCATCGCTAAGGGATACTTACATCGATTTAAAAGACAAGGAGACACTACACGAGGCTAAACGAAGGCAAAAGAGATCAATCCGAAAACTAATCTTTGATTGTATAAATGTAGCATTACTAGAAATATCAGGATACAGTTCAGGATCAGGCCAAAGGCCAACCATCAGCAGTAGAGTGGACCATGAGGCGACATTGTTGGACGAAGTGTGGGACAGGTTGACAGTTTGGTTCTGGGGGGACCGATGTGTATCTGATGATGCGGATGACTGCAACCTGGTGGCGGAGAGGGTGATTGGAAAAGAAGTGATGGGTAGAGTATGGGAGAATAATTTAAGAACGGAAGTGGATGCTCTAGGGAGAGAAATCGAAGGCAACCTGCTGGAAGAACTGGTAGAGGAGACAGGTGGCGATATTGACAGGTAAAACGTGACAAGACGGACGGTTCGTTCTGGTTGTTGATGTGAAGCTGGAATAATGATTGAGTTAGCAAGTTTGGTGTATTATTTTTGTATGACGATCGATTCCAGACGACAATGATCCCATCAGCAGCATCTCTAATTATTAAGAGATGCAGATTGTTTGTCGCATATATAAGATAAGAAGATGTATAAGATATAAATTATATATGCATGATGAATATACTACATGTATGTCTGGACTCTGGACCTTATCTGTATATTAAAGATGGATGTTATATTTCTTGTTCGTCCAACATGAGGAAATATGGTATGAATCTTTCTGTAAGATATACTTGTCGTGCCTTGTCTTCATTCTCAGAAAGACAGCCCATTTCTAGTTTGTCACTGTGAACTGTGAAGTAGTAGTAAAATGTTAGAATATCTCCACCACAACCACTATGGTTTTGTTTTTCATCAACTTGTAAATCATATGGTTATTAGTTATCACATCTACTCATCTACCATTCAATTCATCTTTTGTAAGGGTAATTGGCCATTCAATTCAATTGTCATTCTCCATGTGATCATGCTAAAGTCGGTTGCGTTAAAGTTTCATACTTTTATTATATTTATCTTGGTAATGAAAAGCTTTATACATTACTTAAAAAAAAAACTAACAACGAATAAATAATTTTAACTTTATGCATCAACACCTATTTGATTCGAACTAAATGTGGATTATAATGGATGAGTTTTTTCATGTGACGAGGTAACTATTAACATGGATTTGAAATTCGAGTTTGAATGATTGGCAGAAAGGAAAGGAATGATCGCAAGCAACCAAGAGAAACGATCACCCCGTGAACAGGGAACAAAAATCAAAGCTCGAAAAGTCTTGGTGAGAGTAGATATATATTCGATTCGATTCGTTTGATTGAGCAGTAAAAGCAGGCTTACTTTTGACCAAAAACAATAGAAACATGCCTCAAATGATCAATGTTTAGTTCCTCTCCTTGTTTTGTTTCTCTCTTTGTTAAATTTTTCATTTTTAACATAGTTTATGCCCAACAGCTATGTGATGATGACAGTGTCACATGGGAAATTATGTCCAAGCTATTATTATATTGCATTCTTTTTCGGATTTTAGTTAGTTTTATTGACCAAAAGATTCATGTATGTAATGTACTTATGTTTTGGTTCTGAATCCACCTCATATATACCGTGTACACATTAATTGTTGACCCACAAGTTTATACGGAATTTGGTCATTGCTCATTCAATCATACATCATTCTGGTCCATCATTTGCTTCACCAATTATATATGTGAATGGTAGATGGTTAATTTGTTACTATTCACAATTTGTTAGGTAGATGAGTATTCTCTGTGTTCATATCATTTTAGTAATATTTTATTCAACAAATTAGGAACTGATTGATATAGAATTTGAGTGGCTATTTTCAATTAAAATTGAACTTTTTGTGTACAAAATGTTCGATTTTAGTGGGGAGAAGGCCACTCCGACGGTATAACCATCCGGGCCTTACCCACTCTCGTCTGAGAAGTTTAATCCTGTTCTCAACTTTTCATTGCCACCAGTTAGCTTAGTTTACAGTAAAAACAGCAGGGCAAAACTTGGAAGTAAATTGGGTCAACATGATTAGCTTAGTTTGCATCCTAAATCCGGATAGGTCCAATTTGCATTTTGGTTTTTAATTAAAGAGACACTCCACTATACCCTTCCTGATTTCGCCTTTGAATATTGTATGGAAATCTAGATGGCTCATGGTTTAATACTTCTTTGTTTATGGAAAAGATGGTTGGTTTTGCAATCAAATTTCTACACGGTAAGATTATGATAGTTGTGTAAGTATAAGCTATACCATATGATATGAATACTAGTACAAGAATTTTTTAGATTTTCAAAAAAAATAAATCATCTAGGGACTGCTTGGGATAGAATTTGAGTGATCTTGTCCCATCTAAAATTTAAATTTTTTTGTAAAAAATTTAATTTGAGTGGAGAGGTAGGCCGATTAAAATTATTACAAACCAGCCCTAATCACCGGGTAAATGATATAGTAGTGGACTACTAATGAGACCGGTGCACAAGAGTTGGATCTATGAGGCCTATGTTAGTTCATTGGATTTGTGGAACTATGAGACAGATCAAAGCCCAATTCTCCTTTTTCTTTGTTTGGGTTCTATTAAAACAGGATTGAGCAGCCGAACACTACACCGGGCCTTCGTAGCTAAAGCGTTCCCAAGTGTAGGCCTGTCAATTGGGCCAACTTGGTCCCATCTGAGATCCGGGTCGGGCATACCCGGACTCGGACCGAATTCCCATTGCTAGTGTTGATAAATGAATCGAGTCGAGTTGAGCATTGAGCTCGAACTCTATCGATTCGAGCTTGTTAACAAAACCGAGTAAAAAAGATGAACTTGAACTTGAGTAACTTCTACAGAGTTCGAATTCAATTTGAAAAAACAACAAACTTATAATTGAAAATATTAAAAATATATATAAAAAATAAAAAATAATTAATCTTAACGAGCTTCATTAAATCGGGCCGAGCTTGTTTTGTTACCTAAAGTAGTATAATATAAGCCTCGAACTCGACTTGTTTACCTTATTGAGGGAGTCAAGTGCGAATCGAGTTAAACCCTCGATAAGACTTAGACTGCATAAAAATCCTTTCCATCGCCTTTTTGGCCAAGCTATCCTTTATTCCTTTATTGCAGCAAGTCATCAAAATATCATACTCCCAGGACTGTTTGGAATATAATTTAAGTGGCCTTGTCTCAAAAGAAATTGATTTTTTTATATAAAAAATTCAATTTGAGGGAGAGTTGGCCGCTCAAAGAGTATGGTAAACAGCCCTAAACATTAGAGTTGTATGAATTTTAATCCTATTCAAATGCAGCCCTTAAGCTTTATGACTCGAAACTGAGTTGGTATCGAACTCACAAAGTTTACTGATATCAACAAGGCATGATATTAGTAATCACCTTCCTACTGGTGAGAATTTGAACACAAACTGAAAATAAATGAACCAGTAGCACTCCCTCAAGTAAGTATGGCCAAGTTCCTTAAAACAAGAAGCTCAAAGCCCAGAATTTACTGAGAATTAAGTTGATTTCAACAGCATTTATTCTTCTATTTCTCAGAGTTGTCACACCTGCATTAGGTTAGCTTTTCCTTTTCCCCATACTACTAAAAAACACACCATATTTATATCATGCCAACAAACACTAAAACTGCTTCAACCCAAACACCTCTATAAAACAGCCGTTCACCTTGTGTTCTTCGCCATTCACTCCCATACCACACAATGTCTCCTTTTACCACCATC
The DNA here is from genome assembly GCA_036897095.1 of Plantago elongata. Lineage (NCBI taxonomy): Eukaryota > Viridiplantae > Streptophyta > Magnoliopsida > Lamiales > Plantaginaceae > Plantago > Plantago elongata. The sequence goes on from JAYMSP010007313.1 coordinate 4,479, forward strand.
TTAGTAGTTTCTTTAGCTCTAGTAACAGCATTGGTTCGACCAAGCGAGGCCGCCAGAGCATTTTTCGTGTTTGGCGACTCACTGGTGGACAATGGCAACAACAACTTCTTGGCCACCACTGCCAGGGCTGACTCTCCGCCCTATGGCATCGACTTTCCAACTCACCGTCCTACCGGGAGGTTTTCCAATGGCTACAACCTTCCTGATCTCATCAGTAAGTTTCACTCACAAGCTACATTTTGGCAAGTTCTTGAAATCAGGTTCAATCTTTGTTACTGATGTATATGTTATGTTTTAAATGAACATAGGTCAAGAAATAGGCGCTGAATCGACTCTGGCATATCTGGACCCGGATTTGAAAGGGAATAAACTGATGGTGGGAGCAAACTTCGCCTCTGCTGGCATCGGGATTCTCAATGATACTGGCTTTCAGTTTGTACGTCATACTGTTAACTCAGATTTTAGCACAGGTTCATAAATGCACACATCTCCAGTAGGTATTTAGAGTCGAAGAGTGTGGTTAGGACACATTCGACATAAATGCAGATATCAGAACATAAAACAGAACCGCAAAATTAACTGGTAAGTTGTCAATTAACTTGAGCTTATATATTTCAGGTGAACATAATAAGAATGCCAAAGCAATTGTACTTCTTCCAAGAGTACCAGAATCGTCTAAGTTCACTTATCGGACTAGAAAAGACCCAAGAGCTTGTTAATAATGCTCTGGTGCTCGTCTCCCTCGGTGGTAACGATTTTGTCAACAACTATTACTTAACTCCAGTTACTGCCAGACGACTCCAATACAATCTCCATGATTACTGCGTGTTTCTCGTCTCTGAATTCAAGCAGATTTTACAGGTAACTAGTGCCAACCCTAAAACATTTTCAGCAGGGTTCTATGTTTGTAAGAACTGCAGATCTTATGACATACTCTTTCTTGCAGAGGTTATATAGTTTGGGAGCGAGAAGGGTCCTAGTGACTGGAACGGGACCTCTAGGCTGCGTCCCTGCTGAGTTGGCACAAAGGAGCATGAACGGGGAATGCGCAACAGAACTTCAACAGGCGACTGATACATTCAACCCTATGCTGATTGAGATGATAGCACAGCTAAATAAAGAAATAGGTTCAGATGTATTTGTAGCTGTTAATGCAAAGGGAATGCAGAACGATTTCATCCACAATCCCCATGAATTCGGTCTGTGTTCACCTGACTAACTTCCTTTCCCCTCGTACTTGATCACTAGCCTGAGTAATTACTAATGCACTGTGTTGGACACTTAAACATTGAACAGGTTTTATCACATCTAAGAAGGCATGCTGCGGACAAGGGATCTATAACGGTGTTGGAATATGCAGTGCGGCTTCCAATCTGTGCCCTGATAGAGATTTATATGCATTTTGGGATGCATTTCATCCGACAGAAAAGGCAAACAAGATTATAGTCCGAACAATATCAACTGGTTCAGAGAAGTATATGTGGCCAATGAACCTTAGTACCATCATGGAGTTAGATGCAAGGACCTAAGTTTGAAATTAAGTAGAGTGAATGTATGCTTAAGCTATTCAAGTAGGCAAGAAGTCTTATGCTCACATATTATATCTGGTAGTTGAGTGCTCAATGTACCATGGTGATTCAATAACATCTATTTCTAGATAATCCAACTCTATCAAACATCTACAACAAACAGGTTCTACCAATTCCAGAAATCATCAGACCCTAACTAGAATCACCCAAATTTGCGAAATTTTTTGGTGAGCAGCAAGTAACAGGAAGGAAATTTGAAAAAATAAAATCAGCAAATGAAAAGTCAGAGAGTAAATTGTCATTCTAATAAAGGATACATCTTTGAACAGTAATGATAATTTTACTTTCACGAACAAGATTTCACTTTTGAACCAAAGTACAAGGTAGTCTACAAAATTCTCTTGAGTTTGAAATGTGTACAATAAAAACAGAAGCATGACTGCTGGCACTTGTCATTACTAACACATCTTCGATATTACCTGTATAAGCTTTTACCTCAAGACGAACAGCAGCTTCCTTTCACATTGGCAGACGAATCACCAACGTTGATAGTCGTACCTTGACCAGGAACAGTGGCTGAAGCAGCTTCCTGGGCTGCCAATGCCTTCTTACTAACAATATGGTAAATTTCTGTCAAAACTGTCTGAAATGCCTTTTCGATATTGAGTGCCTCTAATGCTGATGTCTCAAGAAACGAGAGTCCTTCTTTTTCAGCCAAAGACTGACCATCCTGTTCGGCAACTGATCTGAGATGGTTGAGATCAGATTTGTTTCCAGCCATTAGGATAACAATGTTGGAGTCAGCATGGTCCCTCAGTTCACGAAGCCATCTCTGAATGTTGTCAAAGGTCTGTTTCTTAGTTATGTCATAAACTAGTAACGCACCAACAGCTCCTCTGTAGTAGGCACTCGTAATAGCCCGGTACCTTTCTTGGCCTGCAGTGTCCCATATCTGGGCTTTCACAGTCTTTCCTTCAATCTGAATCACATGGAAGAGATTCACCAAAACCCATTACACAAAGTGGAAGCAGTGTTTATTAGCATAAATATTATTTAAATCAACATAATCACTAACAGGCTGTTATGCTACCTTTCCAGTCTACCAAAACCTCAAACAGACAAGACAGGATATCACAATTTTTTTCTACAAATTTGAATTCACTCACTCAACAAATTCGTGATTTCATACCACCTGACATACTCTTCCAGCATCTAAAACTCTATATTTACCAACATTTTTCCAGTCTAAAACAAACACACATGAACAAAAACACCACAACCCAAACTATCATTTATTCCACGAGCAGACAACTTAAAACAATACACAATCGGAGTTAATAGGGATTTCTCAAGGAATGCATAATTGATCATGAAGAGAAAACATTTCAACTCACACTAAAAAGATCCACAACAAAATCAGCAAGCAAGAAAATCAAATAATTATGGCACTAATAAGCCAACTCGTATCCTACGCAAACTGCAAAGCTTCAAGATCATCTTCATTCCTCCCAAAAAAAGGTCCAATCGACTTGAAAAGCATCAAACTCTCAAATATCACATCGCATACCACAAATTTCTATTGGCAGACGATCATTTACTCGGATACAATAAAATGATCTTCAATGCACCTGTACTGATTATAACATGTAAAGTCTTATTATTAACATCCTTACTCTACCCCAAGAAGACCTATGACCTATCTATTACATGTGCTAACAATGTGATGGTCAATCTTTCATTTCACCATCAACAAATCCATACCAAACCAATAAAATCCTAAACTAGCTAGCTCATTTGCTCTAGAACTAAACTTCAAACACACAAATGCTCGCAAAATCAAAATAAGCAATAAGCAGATTAGTGACCTGAAGAGTTCTAGTGGCAAATTCAACACCGATGGTCGATTTGGACTCCAAGCAGAATTCATTTCTGGTGAAACGAGAAAGAATGTTGGATTTTCCAACTCCAGAATCGCCGATCAACACGATCTTGAAGAGGTAATCATACTCGTGATCCACCCTATTCGCCATCAACCTTGCTTCGTTTTGGCAGCTTCACACTCCTCACAAACCTAAATCGAATGAAACCCACATGGGAAAACAAGCATCAGATCTAAAACGAAAGCGAACCCAGAAAAGGAAACGAGAAATAACGCGTAAAGATCGAGTCTTGCAGGAAGTTACCGTGAGGACGAGACGGATCTTGAATTGTCGAGTGATGAAAATGGACGGAAATGAGAGGAGAAAGAAAGAGAGGAGAAAACAATGAGAGAATATTTATATTTGAAGAGGTGGTGTAAAGGTACTCTACTGTTTTAAGGAACAATGATGAATTCAATTCAATTCAATTCAATAAAAATAAGGAAAGGAAAGGAAAGGAAAGGATGTGTGTTTGGCCTGACAAGTCTGCGATTGAAAAATTGTGTTGAAAACTATCCTACTACTACAATAGGATGGATTCAGTTTGGCGAATTGAGTGGTGATGTGGAAATTTGGTTTGGTTTAGTTTAGAAAACAATACAAAACAAAACAAAACAAAGCAAAGGAAATGGAGTCGAGTTGACAAAGAAAGATCGTGTGTGAGACTTGGGTTGGGTTGGCAACAGTGACAGCCACTGAAAAAGCCACCAGATTGCCAGGGGTAGTATAGTAGTGTTATGGCCAACTTGTCCCAAATCCTCCAATTCCTTTTATTCGCTTTTTTAGGTCCCACTGCATTTCTTGGTCCAAACATGGGGACTTTTTTATTTCAAATGATGCAGGTACGCTTAGTCACTAAGCTGTACAAATGACATGATTAGTCTTTAAATTTACTATATAATCACCTGCCGTAACATGCTAATGACTTGCAACATGTACCAGGCTATATGTTTGACTCAATTTTATTTGTCACAACAATGCCACTCCTTTTTCCCTAAAATGCCGTGTTCCTAAATTCTAGACCTCACAGACTATGATTGTAGCCTTTTCAACCTGAAATAATTACACATAACTGCCCACTACTTATCATTTTTAGTCAAGTAGGCATTTTTGTAATTGGACCATGATCAAAATAATTTGATTATTGCAAAATATCCATATACTTCGGATTGTGGTCCTACATTTTTAGTTTAGCAGACTACAAATTTGGTTGTTTGGCCCAGTACATGAAGACCCATTTGGGCCTGTATGCAAAATCGATTTGGCCCAGTATATGAAAACTCATGTGGTAGATTTGGAGGAGGTGGTCAGGTGGTCGTGTGATGGGTGTTTCCGACGGAGGGTGGATTCGAACGGATACGGGGGCAGGAGGTGGTGGTGGATATGGTGGAAAGCGGGCGGTGGAGGTTGGGGTGGTGGTGTGGTGGAGGACGGTGGCGGTGGAACGAGAATAGAGAGGGATTTTGTTTGGTTTGTTGAGTAAAGAAACAAGAATGGAGATTGAATATGAATTTATAGAGAAAGAAGATAACGAGATGGACATTGAAAATAGAGATGCATTTGTAGAGAAAAAAGGATAAAGTGATGTTCTTGAAGAAGATAAAGAGAAAAGGATCTGCAAATTGAAATGATTATTAACTTTATCAGTCTATGAAAATAGCTACTTTGTTGCTAAAAGAAAAAGAAAATAGCTTCTTTGTCTACTGTTAGCTAGCCTGACAATTCCATGAGCATTAACTAGTGTTAACCCGGACTATATCAATTTTTCATTCAAATAGACGTAGGTGCTCGATGGTTTCTACTTGAGGGCAGAAACAACATTGTGAATCATGCCGAATTGGTGCAATCTCTCCCTTGTTGCTAACCGCCTATGACAGGTCATCCATGCAATGAAGCGGGCTCACGGTTGAGCCACATTGTCATACATCAGGGTTCCCATTCCATTTCCGGCTTGTCAACTTGTAGTCCCCTATACATCTTTCCTATGTGGAATTTCGATACACACCGCATAGAATCCCATGTAGCAATCCCGCTAATCAGTGCCCTCTGCTTCATAATAGCTTTCATGATCCATGAGTTGGTCATTGGAATTTGATGCGTAAGGAGTTGTTCCTTAGGCATATAATAAGCATGAATCCATTTCACCCAGCAGGTTATCATGTTTGTTACAAAGATTTCAAAGTAAATTAAGTAGACTCGCTTTGTTCCAGGTAGCTAATCAATTATTT
>JAYMSP010007314.1:0-10153 GCA_036897095.1 Plantago elongata
TCTTTCAAGTCCAAAACCAGACATTCTTGTGTTAGACCACTACAACTTTTACATATGGATCTTTTTGAATCATCTATATAAAGTTATGCAGACAAGAAGTATGGTATAGTTGTTGTAGATGACTTCTCTAGGTTTACCTAGGTTGTTTTTCTGGAACAAAAATTTGATTGTAGGGTTGAGATACCAAACTTGCTGAATAAGCTTGAAGTCGTGAAAAATGAGAAAGTATCTGCAATCAGAACAGACCATGGCACTGAATTTGTCAATCATTATATAGAAGAAATTTGTACCTACAAAGGTATACAACATCAACTATCTTCAGTAAGGACACCACAACAAAATGGTGTTACTGAAAGGAAGAATATGACCCTTAAAGAAGCTTCAAGGACAATGCTAGCTGACACTGAAATAAGTTAAATTTATTGGGTTTAAGCTGTAAATACAACATGCTACACTCAGAACAGATGTTTGATAGATAAACAGCATGACAAAACTCCTTATGAGCTTTTGGTTGGTAGACCCCCTAATATCAATCATTTGTGGGTGTTTGGTTGTAGATGTTTTGTTCTTAACAATGGGAAAGAATATTTGAGAACATTTCAACCAAAGGCTGATGAAGGTGTATTTCTTGGTTATTTTATGAATAGCAAAGCTTAAAGAGTATACAACAAAAGAATAAAGAAGATTGAGGAATCAATTCATGTAGAATTCTATGAAGGAAACAAGACAATACCCCTTGTTGAGGAACTCTCAAAAAGATTCAAAGAACTTGTAATTAAGGATTCTGAAGAAGAACCCTCAGAAAAGAGAAACTTTGTCACTAATATTGAGGATGACTCTGACGAAGAAAAGCATGACATGCCTAGTAACAACCAAATGAATCTTAGACATGATGAAGAATTTCCTATAAGGATTCCAGAAATGGAAACTGAGATTACTCATCGTAGAGACCTTTTTGGGAACTACCTCTCTGAAAGACTTATTCTAGAAACCTTTAACACTGAACAAGTGTCTGATATTTACCGCAATTCTATTGTAACAAATATCGATGATACTGAAGAAGTATCAAGTCATAATCACAGTGATTCACATTCAGATCACGTAGATAATGACCCCACTAGTTCAAAACCAATTATGAGATGGATTACAGAACACCCTGCAAATGATATGATTGGTCCAATTGATCAAGGTGTTAGAACTAGGAGAGCAATAACTAAAAATGTTGATTCTCTCCTTGGATGTTTTATCTCAAACATTGAACCTAAAACTATTGAAGATGCATTAAAGGATCAAGACTGGATCTCGGGAATGCAAGAAGAGTTGGATCAATTTGAGAGAAACAAGTTCTGGAAACTAGTACCATTTGTAGATGGAGTATCTGTGATTGAAACTAAGTGGGTATTTAGAAACAAGATGAATGAATCTGGTGAAATAACCAGAAACAAAGCAAGGTTGGTTGCTAAGGGATTTACCCAGACTGAAGGTTTAGACTTTTATGAGTCATATGCACCAGTTGCAAGATTGGATGTAATCAAACTATTTCTAGCGTTTGCAGCTCATAATGACTTTAAAGTTTATCAGATGAATGTTAAAAGTGCATTTCTGAATGGTGAACTTGCTGAGGAATTCTATGTTGATAAACCACCAAAGCTTTGAAGTTTCCTCAGAAAGTAGGATGGTCTAGAAGTTACAGAAAGCTCTATATGGACTGAAACAGGCTCCAAGAGCATGGTATGACACTTTGGCCAAATACCTTATGGATACTGGTTTTAAGAAAGGGAAAGTTGATAAAACCTTGTTTACCTTAAACCATGATGGGTAACTGCTTGTAGTTCAAGTATATGTTGATGACATTATATTTGGATCTAAAGACAAGCAACTTTGTAATGACATTGCCAATCTCATGAAAAGAAAATTTGAGATGAGTATGATGGGAGAATTGAATGATTTCCTAGGAGTTGATGTCAAGCAATTCGATGATGGAATACTCATTTGTCAAACAAAGTATGCAAAAGATATGCTCAACAAGTTTACCCTTAAGCTTTCTGAAAAGAATGCTAAGATACATATGAGCATAGGAATCAAAATGACTTATATTGAATCTGATAAGATTGTTGAAGAACATAAGTATAGGAAGTTGATAGGTTCACCATTATATCTTACTGCAAGCAGGCCTGATATCCAATATGCAGTTGGTGTGTGTGCTAGATTTCAGACAAATACTATGCAGTCACATTACAACATTGGTATGAAAATATTAAGGTATGTCAAAGGTACTGTTGAAGTTGGACTGTGGTATCCTAAAGAAAGTGGATTGAGTTCAGTTGCCTACTCAGATGCTGATTATGCTGGATCAATGCTTGATAGGAAAAGTACTTCAGGAACTTGTCAATTTCTGGGAACTAGACTTATCTCATGGTTTAGCAAGAAGTAAAACTTAATTGCTACTTCTACCACATAAGCTGAATATACTGCTACTGGTTGTTGTGCTACTGAAATTTTATGAATACAACAACAACTCAAAGACTATGGACTTTTGAAGAGAAAACTCCCATTTTCTGTGACAACACAAGTGCTACTGCGATTACTCAAAATCCAAAGTTCCATGCTAAAACTAAGCACATTGATATTAGACATACTTCATCACAGACCATGTTGAGAAAGGCAAGATAGAGATTCTAAAGGTTGGCACTGAAGATCAACTTGCTGATATCTTCACTAAGCCACTCTTGAAAAGTAGGTACTTAACCTTGAGACATAATCTTGAGTTAATGGAGATACATCATAACTTAAAAGTAAGTCTCTAAAAGAGTTGGAAAGGAACAGAAAAAAGGAAGGGCTGGTTTCTGAAATGGGTATTCAGGAAGCCTATCTGATAAGAGGGATGTCAAGGTTTCTGAGACTTATGACTCAGAAAGCCTTTAGTCTTCTGGAAAGGTAGATCCAGAAATATAGGTTGGTATATAGTTCATATGTATACAATGCTTTAACTCAAATACTATGGACAGGTCATATATCCAATGAAAATTTTTGAAACAGGAATTCAGAAAACCATTTAAGACACAAAGTATGTGAAAACCTGATAGTGCAACATTGTACATATTTCTGAAAGTAACACATAACAAGACCTGCTTTCTAAAATGATAAGTCCAAAGGTTTTCTTGTATCACACACTAACAGTGACTTATGGATATACCTTGCCAAAATTCATTAAGTGGACATGGGAACATTTGTTGATTGATATCATTACAAGATATTAAACAAGAGCCCTTGATGAGTAAATGTTTTAATCGCAACTGGTGAGATTACTTCTCGGCAAGTAATGCATGTTGAGAAAACATTCATGGCCCACGATGCATTTAATGCAAAGTAGGAATGTATACCACGCTGATGTAATGTACACAGGAACATACGGTTTTGTATATGTATGATGTATCTATGTATTTTATCTTGCCATATATGAAGGATTCTAGTAAGAGACAAACACTTTTACCAAATTCGAAATTTCATCTTGCACCAAAATAGCAAAAACTCTCTAAGTTTTCTGCAAATCCTTCTACTAATTTTCTGAGTATTGCTTACTCTTCTGAAAAGATAAACTACCATTTCTCGAATTTGAGCACTTCTTCTCTAATCCTACCCAGAAACTCTATATAAGAGATGGCACCCAGAAAGACCTCATCCAAGAACTCAGCTACAACCACTTCTTTTGCTGAAACGCAAGAAGAGAGGGTTTTGCAGTGTTGAACAAACACTTGCTGGGTAATTTCAAACTAGAGGACTGGACTTCTAACCTCAGAATGAATTGGGGAGCGCACATGGTGGAGCAGTACTTAAATGTGGCTATCTCTTCAACTCCGGACAGGAACATGATTGTGAAGATGCTATCCAAGGCACACATCAAGAAATTCATATGTACCACACCTACTGGATTATCTCCAGTTGATGTCTTAGAGTTCTATAACTCTTCCCAAGTCTATACCAAGATAGTGAACAATGTCGAGGAAACGTTCATTCTATTTAAGGTACAATGTGTAAAAATGCATCTTGATTGTGATGCTTTTTGTAATATCTTCCGTCTCAGAAATCGTGGGACAATATGGGAGATTAAAACAAAAGACAAAGCTATGAACACTGCAGTCAGAGTGTTGTATGAAGAAGCAGCAAATGACAAGATAGAGGACTGTCTCTCATCTTTCATATTGGGAGACATCAGGACCAGACACCTGTTTGAGCAGTGGAATGTGATTGCCAGCATCCTGCATAGATGCTTGGACGTAAACAAAGGTGCCATTGACCAAATAAGCCTGGAGAGGTGGATGATAATGACCATTCTCCAGAAGGAACTGATGAACAGAGACAACCTCTTCAATTGGGGGAAGTATTTGTTCATGAAGTTTGTGAACAGGGTCAATGAGTTTGAGCCTAAAATCGTCAAAGGCAGTGCAGACACAAAGTCTAACATGCACTATGGTCTTAAAAATGTGGAATTGCTCTCAGAGAGCAACTGGACATTCAAGTGACCAACACTATGTATCAACATTCTCATGAGGAAGCCTTCAAAAAAAAGGTTGCCAAGGATGAGTTGGGTGTAAGAGTACCTACAGAAGAGGTACAGGGTGAGGTCCATATTGCAAAGAAACCAAGGACCAATAAACCTAGGTCAAGAAAGAGGATTTAGCTTGTCATTGATGACACTCCTTAACCAGAAAGGGCAATATAAGATTTTGAAGCCCAGAGACCCCTTCTAGTCCAGAAGTACTCAAGTTCAGTCAGGAGATCCTTAAGCATATGCAATATGCCAAAGTTGTTCATAAATGAACACAACCAAATCGATGAGTCTGTCCCAGACTTTGAAATGGATTCCGATGATGATGAGCCATTGCAGTTGGTACTCAAGAGCTCAAGGATGAAAACTCATGGTGGAGCCTCTAGCTTTGCTTAACTTGTTACTCATAAGCTTCATTTGTTACTGACTTTCATGGAGACCACAAAGAAGGGGGAAGACATTGCACCCACCTTTCTGAATGGGGTAGAGGTTCCTTCAACCTCCAATGTATAAGAAACAAAGCCTGAAGTGCAGGTAATAAATTGTCTCTGAAAAGAAACAATTTCATACTAAGATAGTTCTTGTATATGTCTAACACCAGTGTCTCTGAACAGGTAACAACTGAGACAGAAGCTGAAGTAGTAGAAGCACTGCAAGTCCAAGAAAATCCAGTGGTTGCAAAGTGTTCTGAAGAGATTGTTCCTGAGCCTTTTGTAACTGAGGTAAGTAAAAGAGGAACATTAACTTTCTCAAATTCTTCAACTTTTTCAATTTGCTTAATCAAACTTCTTCTTCGAATAGGTTCATTCTGAAGAAACGGTTGCTGTGGAAAACCTGGAAACCTCCACAGCACCTAAGGAGATAGACCCGGCAGAAATAGCCAAGTCTCCAGAAAGGATGCCAGAAGCCGCTTAGGTTTCTAAAAGAATAGTCTCTAATATTCCTAACTTGGAAGTAAGAGAATTCTCAGAAACTATTATGTTTCACACCTTTTTGTAACCAATCTAAAAGGTTTGATTTTTGTTCTCAGGCTCGAGTAGAAAGAATGGTTCAAGAGGATGTAGTTACTCCTCTGGCCGCCATTTTTGTTCAAGAGTAGAAAGAATGGTTCAAGAATGGTTCACATCCATTTTTGTTCTCAGGCTCGAGTATCTGAAGCACCAGTGTCTCCAGAAGTGCAAGTCAATGAGCCTAGTGTAGAAACAAATGTATGCTCATAAACTTAAACTTCTCAAAAGCTCATATAACCACAAGTAAGTTTGAAAAAACTAACTTGAAACCTTTCTTTCAGGCTCAATTGTTACCAGTAATCGATGTGGAAGCCCCACTCGATCTGAATAAAGTTTTCTAGACAATCACCCTGACCAGACATGTTAAATGCTTTAAGAAATGGCAAAAGCTCAGAAAAGTCGATCTGACTGAGCTACCCAAGGTGATTGATCATCAATAGCGAAGGGCAAGAGCTTTTGATCTGGAAAATTATGTTCATGCTATGTTCCCAGAGTAAAAATTTTATGAACTCATGAACAAAGACTTTACTTACAATCTTGGTAAGAAGCTGATGAATGTCTTCAACGCTAGTGATGAAGTAACCAAGCGGGAAATGGCTCTGAATCTTGTGCTACCCTAAAAGCTCAAAGTTTACCTCTCTGAGCAAGATGATGTGAATGGGCAGAGGATTACCTTTTGTGAGATAATAAACTTGGTATACGATGAAGAGGAGGAGTATGATGAGAACGATGTCGAAGACTTCTTTGACGATTATTCAAAAAGAGGTGATGATGATTCTAATGATCATTTTGATGGTGATAATGATGATAGTCCACCAGGAACTGCTGAGGACTCTACTAAGTGGAAACCACCAACATCAGACCGATCACCATCTCAAGCTAATCAAGAAGGTCCAAACCAATAAGAAAATAAAAATGCACAAGACCAACAAGCTGACCCTTCTGAAGATTTAATGGTTGTTTCCAAAGTTGCAAAACTCAGAGAAATGTTGGAAGAAGAGACCAAGCTCGGTTAGGATTATCAATCTCTGATTGAAGCTAAAAGAACCCAATTGCTGATGATTGAGACAGAGAATGCCAAGGAGGGAGCACTCCTTGAAGAAAAGGTAAAATTGAAGAAACACATCGAAGTCACAGCTGCAGAGTTGGACGCTCTGGTGACGGATGATATTGAGCATGATGCTAAGGCTGCATCAGATAGACCAACTGAGCCATCTTCTCAGAAATCTTGCATCAAAGGGAAAGAGAAATTGGATGATGAGCATACTCACAACAATGATCAAATTACATTGAGCACTCATGATGATGAAGAAACACAAGGTCTGGCACTAGAAGTGGACAAGATGCATGTATCTCATCTGAAAAGATCGCTTCTTGCTCCACATTTCTTCTCATCTCCAGCCACAACTTCCAGAGACGGAAAATTTCTCGGAAGAAGAATATTGTTTCAAGCGCTCAGAAATGAATTGGTTGCTGAAGATTCCCAGGTACTCAAATATGTACCTAATGACCTTAAGCCAGTAGCTAAGCTCTTACTCCATAGAGCCACTAGCATCGCACTGTCTCAGAAAGACTTAGCCGTGGTTCGGGATATAGACTGCAACAATGCTAATAGAGCACTTGATGAAGCACAATTTGCTATCCTAAAGGCAAAGTCTATCTTGTGTCTAGTAGAAGAGCTGAACCAAAAGAAGCAGTTACTCCTTAAAGAGAATCCAGAGCTAACAAATGAAGTTCGGAAGCTAGTCCAAGTGCACAACAATTTGCAATAGAACTTTGAGTCTTTGTCTCATTCTTATGTCAGTTTGAGTCAGTCACTCATGAATATGGGGGAAGATAAAACTACCCAGAAAGGTAGAGGAAGGAAGAGAAAACAAATCTGAATCCCCTCCACAAGTCAAGTTCCAGAGCAGGACATGCTTTCTGAAGAACCAAGACCAAGGCTTCAAAGTTCAATAACTAGGGGTGTCAAGGACCTTATTATATCTGAAGGAACTAAGCCTTCTGAAGAAGAAGCAAAAAGGAGAGATCAAAGACAAGTAGGAAACCTGTAAGTCTCCAATCAGGAACTTCAATGACGATGATGACGATGATGAGAATGACACAGATGAGCATCCACATCAAACAAAAAAGAAGAAGAGTGGAAAGCATATATGAACCTCCTCTGGCTGCAAAATTTACATCTGCCAGAACTCCTTCTGGAAATACCAAGTCGATCCAAGGTGGATCTTCCAGCACAAACCCCAGAAAGCAAGTAGAACTGGAGAAAGGATTTAATCGAATAATGCGTAGGGACTTACAGTTTTGTAGAGATCAAGAGAAACAATAAGAAGAAACACCAGATGCTGCTCAAATTGAGTATGTCAGGACTAATGACAGCCAATCATCCTACAGATGCATACATCTTCAGAATGGATACTGTATTCTTGAGCTACAACATCTGTTACTGAACAAGAAGTTTACAGATCCTATCTACAACCAATTGATGGCATGGAGAACCAACAAGCCTACTCTGCTTAATCCTAAGAATGCTCACAAGTGGCTTGATTTCAAGCTTCACATAAGGATTGAGGCTATGAAGAAGCCATTGGATTTTACTTTTCCTTATCCAAAGCCAAATGATGTACACAAGACCAGAAGGCTGGATGGTACTCTAGGCAAACAGAACAAACTATGTGTTGAAACCTATGAGTCATTTTACATGACAAGGGATCAATATCTGGATAACATAGCATACTGTGAAGATATTTACAAGTATCATCAGTTGTCAATGCAGAAGATCAACCGTGCTTGGGTGTGGGGGATGTACTTTTGGATCAAGAACTTCACTAAGTCTACAAAAGACTATCTTGAGAATCATAGTGATCCTGACAATGCTTATAGAGAAATTTGTGATTTAGCCAGAAAGAAAGAACTCTTTGTCATAAGATTAATTTATGAATATGTTGAAGAATGCAGGAGGGTTGATCCTCATTGATCTAAAGTACATGAACAAGATGAAGTTGCTGAAGAACTTAAGGTTTCTGAACCTAAGTTATTATTTTTGAAGACAAGTTCATTAGGATGTTTACTTGGAGCTTGGACTCTCCTATTGTCCTAATTTACTTAGTATTCTGTAATTCTGCTGACTGTATTTCATTATAATAAATCTTGTAAGAGTTATCTTATGTTCTGTAATGTTCCTTCTGTAGATCATACTCTCAGAAATCATGTATAAGAAGATAACTTGTCAGCAAAGATCACTTCTTGTGATTTGGTTGATGTTTACTTTCTGCACTTAATTTATCTGATTGAATACCATTTGAAATGATTAAGTGGTGGATTTTTTTCACATCCATGTTTGTAATAGGACTTTAAGATAATCATGGTTGACTGATCAAATTTTTTTCACATCCATCTATTACTATTTTTTTTATCAATCACCATATAACTTATCTTTAGTACACAAAGGTGACTAGTACTCTTAGTTTACTTGAACATTGTAAAAGGGGAAATCACTTAGCACGTTAGTCTAGTTTAACTTATAATAGGATTGTTAGGTCTCTGGATGTAATTTTATATTTTGAGAACATCGTGAAGAAGGATCCTAGCAATGGAGTTTAATCGAAGATTTGAAGACTGGAGATTGCACAAATTTGATGAAGACACTAGGATTAGTCTCCTGAGATAGACTATGTTCAGAAAGCATATTGTATAATGCATTTGGCACGATACACCTCTCTTAATATATGAAATCAACAAGTTATGGAGCATGCTAGCTTTCAGAGATGCTCATGTATCTGTTGAGACTACTGGACAAGAAATAGTACAGTGTATTAATGACACCGACTGAAAAGTCGATCAAGCAAGCCATCTCTAAAAAATGAGAAAGTGACGTTTTAGTACTCATTTCGACATATCAACAGATTGAATTATGGGAAGGTCTAATAGATACTATTCAAATGACTCTCAAATTCATCTATAAATATCACCACTTAGAAGCTGAGAAATACACACACAATCTTTGCTTATACTTTCAAGTATTCTCTTAAGCATTCATACTACAATTCTCCGAGCTGAATGTTGCGACTATACACCTCGAAGAATCACTAGTAGTTCTAAGTGTCCTGATCCTTAACAAGAGTTTGATTATCAGTGAAAGAGTTGAACACTCAGACATCCTTTTTGAAATTCATTCTCCAGAACAGATATCAACACTTGGGTCAGAAAGGAGATACCTACCATATAATGAACAAGTATATTAAGTAGTGTAATCTTCCCAAGCTCTCTTGATCAATAGCTGAAAAATTATTTAAGAGAAGCCTGACAATAATCATATAACCAACAACATCAAGGCGTGGAGTACATGAAGTACTTGGTTTGGAAAATCAAGGAAAAGCTCCAAGGTTATCTTGAGTACATGAATTACTTGGCTTTAGAATCTAGGGAACAACTCAGGGGGGACATTTGGTTTGGAACCATTTGTTAGTAGAGATCTTAGAATAGGATACATTGTAAGGAGAACTCAATTATATGTTCTAGTGGATTCCAGGTCTCAAAAAAGGTCGAAGTGGATTAGTTGGAGGATTACGCCACCTCCAGATACCACTATAAA
>JAYMSP010007315.1:0-10153 GCA_036897095.1 Plantago elongata
GGGATTCATGCTATATCTGTTGTCATTATCTAGTTATTATCATAGTGACCTGAGCTGAACTTTTCAGACGGACTTGCCAGCTGATAATTGAGAAGCTGTTGGTAATTCTGTTACAAACCATCATAAGGTCCTTAAAATCATTGCTAATACTTTTATCTGCTTTGGGGAAGTAGTGTTGAGTTAAATGCTGAACCACTGATTTTAGGAAGAGCTTACGTATGGTATGCTGAGAATTATCTTCTCCAATACAGTCTTGTATAAACATGGAAAGAATAAACTAATGAATAAACACGTACAATTTTAAAGAGCCAATAAGGTAAGATTGCAGATTTACAGCCCAGAAATCAAGGTGCCTGACGCCCAAGATTGATGTATTATTATGCATTGACAAGTAGATGATATTAACTCTGCAACAAGGAGAGTCAGCTTAGTTTTGGGATTACTACTGTTCAATAGTCAGATAAATATCATGAAATGTGCCAAGAATAACTGGGATATGCTTCCTAGGGTAGTTCTGGGTGTTCCATCATCGTGATTTGCCTTCCACTTTGGCATGTCGCCACATGCAAGCATCTCACATTGATATCTTTGTTCATTAAAAAAATGTAGCTCTGGGATATAACGCTGGCACTATGCACAGAACCACATATTCCACATTTGAAGTCCTTCCTGTCATGTTTGTATGTGTTAGAATTAATCGTGGAGCGCGTTGCAGTAAGGGGAATTGGGTGGATTCCTCAAATTAGTTTTGCAAGATTTGACTTGGGGTCGAGATTTTAGCACATCCCATTGATTATGTTTCATCTTCTTATTTTAATAACTCATGTAACCCACATGTTAGTTATTGGTATAATTGTTGCTAAAACTGGTTACTGTGTTCTTAGAAGTTAGAACAAATATCTTGTGCCTTTTCTCCCGCTCTACATTTCTATTCTGCTCTTAGAACATGGAAAATTCTACATAGACCGGGTATATGGGTGAGTTGATAGACCATGTGGTTGAAAACAATCCATGTGGCTTGGAGAATAATTGTAAATTCATTCAATTCCATTTACCAAGGGATTTGGTTTATTGTTGCATATTTTACTTGTCATAACCATATGACTTAGAACATGAGCATACTATGCTTTATTTCTATACTATCACAATTACTAAAGTTATTGCATATTTTACTTGCTTGCAGAGCATTAAGGATCTGAGTTCTCTCACGGAGCTTGACCTGTCAGACAACAATATATCTTCTCTTCCTCCAGAACTGGTCTGTAATTATTTCATATGCATACGTGCACATAGTTCAGATTATAATATTCTGAATTGTTCTCTTCCTGCTGTTGGATGATATAGTGTTCAATTAGAGACCCACAACTTGAGCACTGGTTGAGCATTCATTTGAATGCTGTGAATTCATATATGCTTGCAGTATGCAATACTGTATCACCCTTCAGTGTAGTATTTTTCTCAATGGTGTTGCAAAATATCTCCCCGTTTCTTCTTTCATGGCATGTTGCCATGCTTTAACTAGGATGGGAAAAGGGGAAAAATAGGAGGGGGGGAAGACAGTAAATACAGTATTAAAATTGTTTATTTATGGGGTAATTTCATTTGTCGATCTTGTTTCATCTCATCATAACTACTTAAATAATAAAGGTCCGATTTTACAGGGTCTGCTGGAACCCAGCTTGCAGGTGTTGAGACTTGCTGGAAACCCATTGAGAAGGTACACTTGTCTTTTTTCGACTCAACATTCTATGAACAACTGTTGCGTTAGCTTCTTTACTGGATTTTAGAAATCTAATAGAATACGAAGAATGGGGTACAATTGGGATAGTTGGTGTCGTAAAGAATTAATTAAGAATGTAAACATGGATTTCTTCTTTAGAGAAAGAATGAATAACGAACTGATTCAGTGTTAATGAGTTTTCCAGATATATAATGTTTTAGAATGACACAAGTTAATGGTACGCCCAAAATGGTAAATTATCCAATTTGAATGTGATGGATAGAGTATGTTACATGGTTAAGTTAATTTATTTGCTAGTAGCTGTTTTGTAGGTCTGCTAGGGCCTTACATTACCAATAAAATGGACATTGGGAAAATAATAGACCGTATTTTGTCATTCTTAACCGCTACATTTCATTATACAATGGTTTTATAGATGACTTGATTTCATAGCCAGCTTGTTATGATGCCTTCTCCTATTCATTCTGAAGGTAATAAACTCAGTCATACTGGAAAAGCATAAATTAGAACAATGTGAAATTAGGTCTGTCTTGTGAACATTGTTATGCATGTGAAATTCTTAATATATTCCATATGACAAGATAATGCAGATGTTTCGATCTATAATACCCATGTCATGGTCATCTCTTGGGAGTTATAACCATTGTTAATTACTTCACCCTCTTTATTAACTCATATTTTTTCTGGTGTGACACATTTCTCCAGTATCCGAAGAACAATTTTAGATAGAGGAACAAAGGCTATCTTGAGTTATCTGAAGGAAAGAATTGTTGAGCATTAGCAATATCAGGGTCTCTTCAGTATGGCGTGATTTTATAAGATTGATGGAGTATGTGGTCAAACTTCTTTCTTGTGTTATTTTCTTGTATGTATGGTTCTCTAATTCTCTTTGATTACGTATGATTCCTTACCTTGACATGGAATCCAGTCCCGGTTGACCGGTTCTTTTGACTATTTACTTCGTGCAATTCGGTGCGTATGAATTAATGTAACAAATATAAGTTCGAACGTGGCAAAATACAAATTTGAAGCCCCTTTGGCTCTCTTTAAGATTGCAGTTCCCGTCCACAGGGTTAGTTTGCATCTGTAATTAAGAGACTACCGAAATAATCTAAAACTGACCAAGTCTTTTCTACTTCTAGCAAATGAACAGGACATCTTCTCATTACAAAACCCTGGCTTTTCCCTCCAGCTCCAGCCAGTGTCTTTTAAGGGGATGACTTTAGGGGGCTGTTTGTCATACCGCTGGAGTGTTCATCTTCACACTTACATTGAACATTTTGTAAAAAAAATTCAATTTATATTGAAAAAGACCATTCAAATTCTATCCTAACCAGTCCCTTACTATATAACAATTTGCACTGTTCTGGCCGTTAGCCAACTGATGACGTAAATATTTTTCAATTATAAAAGTATATAGAGTTAACAATTTCCCGTAGACTAGTAAATATCATTATTGTCGCAGTGTGTATAAGTACCGCAGTTGCAGTAACAATTCTGCTCACATTTTTAACACATCATAATTCAACATTTGGTTTGAGCACATTGTTAAAGCTCGTGTTTGTCATTTTCTTCTCAAACATGCATCCCTTTATTTACATCTTTTGGACCACTTAAGATCGAAGCTTAAGATCACAGAAACCACTTAAGATCGAAGCTTCCCATATCTGCAACTCCCCAAACCGAAACACGACAGGCATGTTACACGTATATGAGAGACCCATTCTATGCCAAAATCATGGGAACCACGAGTTACGTCCTATCGTCATAGGTGTGCAATTTCTAATGGAAGTGCGAGAAGGCTTTCAGGGTATATACGAGTTTCGTTTGTAGCAGTGAAATGTCCTCCGATTGTGCTCAGATTATCTTCTACAGTTGAACACTGAACATCATCTTAAAATTAGACTGGTGCAAAACTGATCAGAGCAAACCAATTATGTGGTTCATATACCATGAAAGTCACATAGTTTTAGCTGAACGTTCAAAGTAAGGATACAAGATTTTTCAAGAAAAGGGTGGAAAAAAATTGTATATTTTTATGAGTAAGTATACTAACTATAAGGTAAGACTTTCCTATACAATAAGAAACTCAGGATCAAATGTAAAAAATCGAAAAATTAATCAAGCATGCGGTTTTTGGTTCAACTGGATGCCTAAAACTGAATCGGACTGGTTCACTATATATAGTAATGAATCACTCTAAAATCAAGAAAAAAAAAAGAAAAACGCAACAAACCACGACTTTGATATGCTCATCCGTCGTTGTCCATCGATCGAGATAGAACACCGAAAGAAAAACAGAGCGAAACTATCGATCGAAGATCTGCTCGTGATTGACATCGAACCATATGCTAATGAATCGACACAACATATATCGATATCGTCATCGAACCAACAAAGATCGGAGATCAAACCATATAGATCGCCGTTCTGCTCTCGCCTGCTCACGAGACACATATCGATCTCCAATCTGCTACTCCTGCTCACGTTATCGATCTCCGGTCTGCTCACGCATCAAACTCTGCCAGTGCCACGCGAAGTCGATCTCGGTATGAATCTATCCACCTCCTAACTGATGTGGAACCAGCAGCGGGGACGAGCGATGGTGAAATCGACACTGTCGGAGAGACTTATCGGGTGAGGGCAGTGCGGTGGCTGAGTACCAGAATTCACAGAAGTCTTCTTCTCGACTTTGACACATTCTGGGAAGCGGTTTGGGGATGATGATGATGATGAATCGTCATTTTTGGAAGGTACTGCCACTACGTTTGATTTTACGAACTGGTATTGAGATATGATGCCTCCTGATTTGATATTACGAATATATATTGTGATTCTATAAAGTGAAAAATCGAATTAGTTTGCAATCAACCAATCATGTTATATGGTAATGTTATACAGTGATTAGTGATTTGTTATAGTTTTAATAGCTCATGTCACAGTTTTAATGGATATTATTGTAGTTTTAGTTTGTATTTTGTGTTGAATGTTTCATTTATTATTATGATTTATTTTCACAAACATATCATGTGGTGTTATACTAAGAGCCTATGTCATATTGTTATTCAACATGTTATGTTGAAGTTGTAAATTCGGTTGGATGTCATAACGTGATAGTTTCAAGACTTATTGGTGTAGTTTTAAGCTGCAACATACGTATTTTTAACTCATTGTGTGATTGAATTTTTTTTACAAATTCTTTGTTATAGTATTAATGGACATTATTATAGTTTTAGGATATAATCTTATGGTGTTAAGAGACAATGTTATTGTTTTTAACTTGTATTGTTCGTGCATTTTTATAATTTTAAGAGTCGATGTTATAGTCTGTTGTAGTTTTATGAGGCATTGTTATAGTTATAATAGGTTTTTTTTAAATTTTTTTTAAACATCGATATCATTGTGATGTTTGAATTTCTTAATGTTTAAAATTCACTATTATTATTTTTAGCATCAAAGCTACAGTTTTTAACTCGAGTTGTATGTTCCTACTTTGTTATAATTATAGGAGGTTTTACTATTGGTTTTAAGAGATATCTTTATAGTAATCATCAATATTGCATTTTGTATATTGTGTTGCGTGTTCCTGCTTTATTATTGTTAAAGAGGCGTTGTTATAATTTTAAGAGACACTGGTATGATTTTAAGCATTAGTATTACTATTTTTTGCTTATGTTGTACGTTTCTACTTTTTTTTTATAGTTTTAAACTCGATTGTGATAGTTTCAATGAGAATTGTTATGGTTTTTAACTTAATGAATGTTTTACGCAGGTGATGATGAAATTGAGTTTGATGATATATTTATGAAAAGTGTTACTGCAATATTGAAGCAATAATCAATAGAAGGAAGGAAGCTAGAGTTCAACAAGTTTAATCGGGAAAAAGAAAATCTATTTTACTCGGTTTGTATTTGCATAAAAACACCGAGTGAACTATACTGTATTCTCTTTTGTATGACAATATAAATGTTTGAAAACTTTTGAACTTAATTTTTTAATATTGTAATAAGTAAATGTTTCAAGTAAGAAAGTTTAATAACTTATTTATTATTGTTTTAATGACTTTCCTGAAACTTTTTTTAGACTTGTCTAATGGTAATTTAATACTATTAGATTGTCACTTAAAACTATAACAAATCATAATAAAATTATCATTTGGATCCTTAAAATCATCACATCACATGTTTAAAAAATTAAACAAAAGAGGTTAAACATACAATATGAACGCATAAAAATCATAATATCATCTTAAAAAATATTAACACAATACTTTAAAACTGTAACAAAAAACCTTTCAATACCAATAATTTAAAATCATAACATAATATATTAAAAGTATAATACAAAATGTGTACTCAACGATTTTTTAAGAACCTGGTCGGTCAAATCAATAAAACTCAAATCTCACTAAAATCATAAAAAACTATAATTTTTCAATATTTCATAAAAACTCGAGCACTTTTTATGTTGTAGAAAAATGTTACCTCTTCTAAAACTTTAACTATTTTTCATGGCAACAATTTAGATTATTTATTATTTATTAAGTAATGGTATTTTTTATATGGAACGGTTAAAATGATAAATGTACGAGGAGTAGCACTATTATTGATTGGCCAATAGAAATGGACACCATGAATCCTAAATTTGCATCTCTAACTGGTGCCAGCATATGAACCCCTTGTCTCAAACTTCACATTGAACACAAAAAATGCAGGAGGTTACACAGGTAACTCTACAGTACCTTTTTATCGCCACGAAACAAGCGTCTTGCCTGAGATTGAGACTCAAAGTTCACCTTCTGTTTACCTCTCTCAGTATTCAGTATTCACCTTTTTCTTCTTAAAAGTGACACTATTCCTAGCAAACAAAACAAAGTGACTTACAAGGAAGAACTTAAGAACAGTGCAGCATATAGAAGCCAAATGAGAAACGATCATTAGCATCTAACTGGATTCTAATTACATTCATATTGCAAGTAAGAAATCATGCAATTTTTATATCATAGATGAAACATTTCCAACCACAGTGCATGAAACCATTAGAAACTTCATGTTCTTTTACTCCATTTACTGTTAAAAGACAGTTTCCGCAACAACTTAGTCGTCAGCTAAACTCAACAGACAATCTGAACAATAGAAGCTTCACACAAGATGGAAAACAAGAAGGGGAAAGAAAAGTATTAAATTTTCAAATCCGACCATATTGATAACTCTTAAACTTACAGAAACCGATGATACTATAGAGTAACAGTACGTCTATAAAGTATTTCATCATCACTTTCATCCTCATCATCTTCTGAAACAATTTCAGACCCAGGAAGCTCCAACTTCCCACCCATACAAAACGATGGGCCAGCAGTTTCAGCTTCAATGTATTGCCCTTGCAGTCTCTCCTCAAACCTCTGATCGCTACAATTTAATAGCCAAGCTAACGAGCATCTAATCCCCCTGCTCTGTAATCTCTGGTACCTCGGTTTAATCCTCGACTCCAAGCTGTAAGTAAAGTACTCAGGGAACTCCACAAGCTCCTTCACGGGCCTACATATTTCACTCTTGAAAAAGTAATAACTGTTTTCCATGAGTCCACCTTGTGAGGCAACTATTTGAGGACACTTGACAACCATTTTCGCAACATCAGCAACTGGGAAACCCTGCTCGAGTAGGAAATTGACGGGTTTCATAATCACATTCTGGTGGAGACTTACAATTTGAGGCATTTTCTCAATAACACGAGCAAAGCCATCGGGATCTATCTTGAGCTTCAAGTCAAAAAAGTATTGCTGAGAAGACAATTTAGAGTTTAAAGGTAATCCAATAACCTGTGGATATTGAGCAATAACCGAAGGGAGTGCCTCTTTCCTAATTCCAAAACTCACTAAACAATCTACATTTGGTTTCACTGTCCCTTCAAGATTGTATCCAAGAATATACGGCCGTTTCTCAAGCATTCTAGCTAAGACCTTCTTCGGCAAGCCTAATGACATCAAATAATCAACGAATGGCTTTATCACTGTCCCAACTCTCATTCCCAACATATATGGATAATGAGTCACCATCGGACCAATATCTTTACGACTAACCCCTATACTAACCAAATAACCAATAGATGTACTCATCGTTCCTTCGAGCTTATATCCTAACAACTCCGGATACTTCATCAGCACATACCCAAGATCTTGATCTTCCACATCAAGCCCTCGTAAGAACCTAACAACTGGAGCAATGTCAACAACCACACTAGCATGCAAACACTGTGGATAGTTCTTCACAAACTCACCCATCTTTTCCCTGGGAATCCCAACCTTCTCCAAATACCCCAACACCGGAATAATATTTTTACGCACACTACAACATAGCATCAACGGATACTCATTCATATCATCAATAGTAAGACCTATTTTCTGCAAGAACTCGACTCGCTCACGCATAACCTCGACCGTGGAGGGCAATTCTAGGTCCTCTATTTCATCAGGGACTATCCCTATGGATTTCAAATAGTCACACACAATAACCTTGGCCACTAGCTTCTCTTTTTCGCCTAGGAGAACGCCCCACGTAACAGTAGGCATTTGGTATTCGGGTAAATCGGACGAATTGGTAGAAAAGGGTCTATGAATTGATTCATGGAAAGAGGGGTTTGGGTAGGGTTTAAGGAAAGGTATGCAAAAGATTGGATTTTTGGTAATTTTCCAGAAAATGGAATTGAATGGGTTGGTTTTTCTTATAATAGCTGTCATTTCTGGGTTCAAAACTGGAAGAGATGAAACTCTTATGGAAGAAGATAAAGCTAAGTACGCAACTGAATCAATTGAAATTGTAAACGAGACAAGATAAGCTTACCATTAACTTGCAATTTGTGGAAGAAGTAAAGTTGAGGTCGATTTAGTTCGGCTGTGCTACGGTGGTGATACGACGGATGTATGGAGTGACTGATTAGGGTTCTGCTAGTCGATCTATTGGGTTTTTCAACATCAATTGCAAAATGGCGCTCCCATCGCAATTTCACTAATTCTACACCGAACTATCTTATGAACGCTTTATCTAAAAGTAATCCGAGAACTAAAGTTCGTAATTCTTCGTTCCAGAATATGGAGGAAACGTAGAAAATAACATAAGTTCAGGCGCAAATATAGGAAATTGGAAAATGTCATATATCCTTGCTTGCTTCATAGTTGATACCCTCTTTCATCTGCGAACAATTACAACTATATTTAGACTATTTAAAATTTATATGCTACGAACATAAAAAGCCACGCTAAATTTTCGTATAAGAACAAATTGAAACACAAATCTATAAATAAAGAGTTTGAGCATGTATTGGGAAACACAATTAAAATTGTAATAATATATTTTTAGTATAATATAATATTTTAATTTATATTTCAGCTGAGATATGTTTGTTAATTTTTTAATAATTTTATCGTTTAAAAGTTGCACTCCACTTGCTAACTTTCGCAAAATGACCCATGTTGGTCCCATCTCTTATTTGGGGAAGTTTGCAATTTTACAAGTGAATCCGCAAACTAATTAATCTAAATTTTGAGTTAATATTAATTTGTTGGGATTTTAGTGAGTAATGCTCTTGATAAGGATTTGTTCAATGTCTCCCAATCCCCATAGGTGAAACACAATAATCTATGGCATTGTTAATTAGTTGTGTTAAAAATTTAAAATACTCCATATTATAATTAGTTTAGTATTAAACAACAACAATACTTGTCACATTCACAGTAACATTATTAAACGAGTTGAATCGATACTCAACTCGTTTATAAAAATGATTTAAAAAATAAACTCAAGCTAGTAACTTGAACCGACTAAGAGTTCAACTCAAACTCCAAAAGATAATGGGCTTCTCCATTTAAAATAAGTATAAAAATATAAAATTATTAAAATAATGTGACTTAACAAGCTTAGCGAGTCAAGTTGGTTCGACTGATTAGATAAACGAGAATAAAATGAAGCTCGAGTTTCACACATTTATCTTATCACTATATTTATTCAATCTCACAACCCGGGAAAGAAGTTCCTGCAGGCTACAACTACAACTCAATAACTCGGTCCAACTCGCCGTCGTGACTCGGAGATGTGGAGAAACTCGGTGACAAGCCTGGCCTTGGGCCCATGCAGGCTGTTCAGCCGCATGGGGCCCAACTTTTCTTGGCGCCCAGCCCATGACCATAGCTCATATAGAATGTTCAATGTTTTTCCAGTTTTGTCGTGAATTTGGAAGAAGAAACAGTTCAATCTATATCATTTGAAATTGGAGGTTATACAATTTTAATCTAGTAAATGTATTTTTGGTTCTGTTAAGACTTAAGACAATTGTATTTTCACCTCTATTTCAATTTTTTTATTTGTATGTGAGGATCTTGTCATTTTACATTTGTAGAAGTTGTGTTTTTTTCATATA
>JAYMSP010007316.1:0-10151 GCA_036897095.1 Plantago elongata
CTAACTGTATTACCAAAACAAGATGAAATACACGAAGTTTCACCACTCATACAAATCTGCCAAATACAAACCCAAAAGTGTATGCAGGCTGCAACTAACATTATCTTCTACACCACCTAGAAGGCAACAATTTTGAATTATTCACACCTAGCCTCTCCACAAAACAAACTTCACCCAGTTCAAAAGCAAAAGCCACAGACCACAGTTAAATAATATTATTACCTAATTTCATCGCAAAAGAGAAGGAATACACATCATCTAACTAATGTATCTCAAAAGGGAAGGCGAACAATCATTCGTTCCCTAATTCTTAGAAAATCGAATGATATCAAAGCAAGTCATTTTTTTTTCTAAAAGGAGGCCGAAAAGAGACGCTAAGGCCGGATACAATACTGAAAATTGGATTGAGAGACGAGAAGCCATTGAAATTGAAAGCGGACCAATTAATTACATACCTGAACAACAAAGACACTATTGCTTGAAAAGTCTGTGAAACTGATAAAACATATCGATGGAGATTTCAATCTGAGCCCCTTATATTTAGCTGAACATCTGCTTGAAAAGCCATCTGATGAAAACAACAACCACCTGTTCGGCCATTCCGAAAGATCTGTGGTGATGCATCTCACAGCAAAATGAGCATTATACAGTTTTTAAATTGGAGGAAAAAAATGTTAAAAGCAGCATACAACTAGAAACTTGATTATATGTAAGGATTTGAGACGACTTCAAATAAAAAATAATCAACTTGAATTTGAGATTACCATATAAACAATATAAGTTGCATTGTATGGTCTAAGTTAATCAGTAGGGACCCTTCTAAAGGTAACTTGCACCAAACCCCAAGTTTTATTTTCACATATAAGCCCATGATTTCTAAATCCCTGTAGCAAAGCGTTCCCATTTAAAAATTAGAAATCTTATGTCCAGCAACAAGACTTTCCAAATTAAAGAAAAACGGATATTGGACTTTGGATGCATAGTTCTTGTAATGGAAGAGTGCTTAGCAATCAAAATGAACATGGAGATGAAGCACCAGTTGAATATGATAGAAGGTCTTATGGACTATTAACTCTTGTACTAACATATTCAAACTCCACGGGCACTAATTTTGGGTACAGTGAAGGTATAATAAATACTTACATAATTGTCCTTTTCCCTTCGTGTACACAAGTAGGCTCGACCATAAGATATAGCCTCATGCATTATAATTCAATTTAGCTCCATGAATTGTTTCAACCTAAAACCATTCAATGATATAATAAACTTATACAAGGATAAAAGAAAAAAAAAAAACACAAATTGGTGTGTGAAATACTGATTCGATGGGGCAATAGGCATGGACGAATCAAAGAGGCGTTGTGTGTATGGCTGAAGTGAGAAACAGAGCAATACGTTACACTTTAAGTTTTGTTTTGTAATTATGTTTTATAAGTAGATAACTTTTATCCAAATTAGTGTGTAGAATTCAAACATCTAGCTATTTATATTTGATTGCAATTAAAATAACAAAAAATCACCAATTAAGAAAGAAACAACAATCACTTCATTTTTGTGGCAGTGAATAATCATATGCATTAGCAATCAGGGAATATTAATCAAAAAAAGATCACAGCTGTAACAATGAAGTACCTTACTCCCAGGGGGTTCAATTTCCTCACAAAAATGAATGGGAGCTTTGAAGGTATAGTCCTTGCAAGAACTTGTATTGTAGAACTTGTCTATTCCCCTGTTATAAGAAAAATGGTGAGACATTAAGAAAAAAAACACCAAATTGATTTCTCAAATCCACCAGAAAAATGCAGATATATATATCTTGAACATTTATTCGAGCACCTAAGGGGTGTTCCTCATTTGTTAGACCTTAAGGTTTTCTCTTCCCAATTCTAGAATTTGAACTAAAGTACATGAAGAAAAAATAAAAGATGATGAAGCAAAGAATACAGCTGTGATGCGCAAGTTGACCACCTCCAACTTGTCAGTTACGAATAGAAGCTTCATGTTTCCTCTGGTATGTGATTTGATCGAGTCTTTGAATATGTGGTGTTGGCGATTGAAGCATCGACTGGAATCTGGATATCTTCTGATCGAATAGTTACTAAAGTTTTTGAGGATCGATTAAGACATGAAACAACAACCACATGTTGGAAGGTGGTTGTACACTTAAGCTGTGAGATGGTTTTTCTATCAGAGGATTGCAGCACTTGGTCAAGCCGATACCAGAAGAGTTACGCAGGTTGGCCGTGCCGATTGAACGTCATAATGACTTTTGGAAAAGGGAATTTGGTGGAAGAAAAGGAAAACACAAGGACTAAAGTTGTTTTACACTTTTTAAAAGTGTTAAACAAACTGAGACTTATTATATTGTTTAATAATTTATGACTAATTATCAAAATAAAATGCTTTAGAATGATAAATTTAATAACTTGTCAAAGAAAAATATAGACTTTAGGTGATATTTTAGGACATTTTATCAAAGAAAGTAATTAGGAAGGGTTGTTTTGCAAATATATAAATAACCTGATAAATTTTGGTGGTCAATTTGTAATTAGGCAAAATATTTAGACTTTTCTGAAATAAACCTACCAAAGAATAACGTTATTTGTAAGGATAACAAATAAGAATCAAACAATTCTTCCCCAATTCATCAATGGAGAAATCGATCAATCTAAGAGAAATATGTATCAATCAATGGAGATAATTGTTATATCCCAACCTTCCCGCAAGATCACAATCCGTCTCAAGAAGCCATTACCGGCCACAAGTGAGACAGTAGACAAGTCGCACAAAGAGATGGAAGAGTCTCATATTTATTTAAGTGAGAAACCAATGACTGAAGGAAACGACAACGTTCCACTCGACATGTCGCAACCGTTAGATGAGATTAATCTAACATCCACTGAATGACGTCGAGATATAATCTGCACCGTTGATGAATCTTTGATCCAACTGTTGGTGCTTCTCAATTTCAAATAAATATCTGTACGGCTCGTATCTGATTCAATTCATTGAATCCGTCAGCCTTTTTGTGATTGTTCTCTGCAGCGTACACTTTTGGTACGGATGCCAGTAGCCGTTGCAGGCTTTGTTCTCTTTAAATACTTGTACCGCAGTTTCATTTGATCATCATGAATGGAATTGTTCCAAGTTTTAGCTATCTTTATCTGTTCGTCTAATTCTCTCTCAATTTCGTCTGTCTTCTCATCTTAATCTCTTCTATTTCTTTGTTACAATTGCTCGGGGGCGTAATAAATTGGTATCCAGAGCCAGGTTGGGCGAAAATTCTTCTGAATTCGACGCCTTTACCTCGGACGAACTAGTTAATCCAACTAGTGTGCACTCTAGAATCAATGAATTTTTTGCAATGAATCAAACGCAAACACAGTTAGCCTAATTGCAAGAAAGACAAGCCAATGATGGTGAAATCCAACGAGCAATACAAGGGCAACTGATGGAAGCATCTGAAAAGCAAAAAGTAGATTCTAATGAGCATAAAGTCTATATGCAGAAGTTAGAAATCCAAATGAATCAAGTCATGGAGTTTATGAGGTTAATTAAGCAAAAAGAACCTAATTTGCCTAATCGACCAAATACTCAGTATGAATCTGGTTCTAGGATTTCTGAGCCAAGAGTTTTTGAGCTGAGAAGTTATGATCAAACAGGACTTGAGAATAATGAACAATCATTAGGTAATAGCAGAGTGCATAACACAACTATATCTGGGCTGGAGTTCCCAAGGTTTGATTGTACTGAGCCTAGAGAATGGGTGTTTAAGTGCTACAAATACTTCTTTGTGGTAATTGATATTCCTAACTATCAAAAGGCAGCTATAGCTGTCATTTAATTTAATGGACCGACCAATAGATGGTACAAAACTCTTTCTGTTCACCATGGGCCAATGAGTTGGGAATTACTAGTTCAAAAGGTATTAAAGAAGTTTGGTAATGTAAAGGAGGAAGCCATTGTTATGGAGTTCACCAGAATCCAACAAACTTCTACACTTTTTGAATACAATGAGAGATATGAGGAGTTAAGAGCTTTAATGATGATTTTTGAGACTGAACATACTGAGAAATTTTACATAGGTGTGTACACAGGTGGTTTAAAAAGGGAACTAAAGACTCTTGTTTTATCACATCATCCTACCACTCTTGATGATGCTATGTCTATAGCAGAAGAACAAGAGGGTGTACTGGAGGTTTTAAAAGACAAAGGTTCTACAAGATCCCTAGTGAAACCTGTACTTAATCCCACTCCTCTCAGTATTGTGAAAGTGAAATATGATGTCTCTAAACTACCAAGAAATTATCTGTCAAGAGAAGAGATGAACACCAGGCAACAAGCTGGATTATGTTACAATTGTGATGAGAAATGGGCTAGGGGTCACAAGTGCAAAACTCCCACCTTGTATTTAATGCAGGATGAAGAAGATCCACCTACTAGTCCAACTAGTGACAACTCTGCAGTGGTGATAGACTCAACTGAGGAGGCAAAAATCTCTATCCATGCTCTTACAGGGAGTTATAGTGCTAGTACATTAAAGCTTACTGGATAGTTCGAAAATCATTCTTTGTGTATTCTCATTGATACAGGCAGCTCACACTCTTTTATTGATGAAGGCATTGCACAGAGAATTGGTTGTAAGATTGTCAATACTCCCCCCATGAATATTAGTATTGCAGATGAGAACAATCTCATCAGTAGTTAGTGTTGTCCCATGCTCAAATGGACAATATAGGGAATGATTTTGAGTTCCCTGCAAGGCTACTCATGTTGGGAGGGTACCATGTTGTACTAGGTACTGATTGGATGAGACAACTCAATCCATTAGAGTTTGATTATAAACTCATGAAGTTTGGTTTTAGTTGAAATGATACTAGAGTTTATTTGAATACTAATACTACTATGGGTGAATGTAAGTTGATTCCAGGTAAGAACTTTCAGCACTTGATCAGAGAAGAGGAAGTCTGTGTTGTAGGGAATTTGTTTGCTATTTCTGGTGAACAAAAGGAAGAAATCTATCCAGAAATTCAAGTGCATTGGATGAATATCAAGATGTTTTCATTGAGACAACACAACTTCCACCACAAAGATTCATTGAGCATGAGATCAACCCGAATCCTGATGCCATTCCAAAGAAACAGGAAGCTTATAGATACTCACATGCATTCAAAGCAGAAATTGAAAGGATTAGTACAAAAATACTGGAGAGTGGACTGATTCAGCATAGTACCAACTCTTTTGATGCTCTAGTGTTGCTAGTAAAGAAAAAGGACGGAACCTGGAGGATGTGTGTCGATTATCGATACCTGAATGAGCTCACAGTGAAACATGACTATCCAATGCCAGTCATTGATGAGCTTTTAGATGAGCTATTTGGTTCGAAATATTTTACTAAAATTGATCTTCGTGCAGGGTACCATCAGATACGCATGAAGAAAGATTCAGTACCATTAACAGGCTTCCGTACTCATCAAGGACATTACGAGTTTCTCGTAATGCCATTTGGCTTAAACAATGCACCTATTACATTCCAATCCTTAATGAACAATATTTTTAATGCTTATTTAAGGAAGTTTGTTCTTGTTTTCTTCGACGATATTCTTGTCTACAACATTGACTTGAGTACTCACAAGGAACACTTGTAGGTTGTATTGGAATAACTCAGAGAAAACACCTTATATGCAAAGAAATCGAAGTGTTCTTTTGCACAAGCTAAAGTGGAGTATCTTGGACATGTGATCTCTGCAGCCGGTGTAGCCACTGGTCTGGAGAAATCAAGTGCATTGTGAATTGGCCTTCACCCAAGAACCTGAAGGAACTAAGAGGCATATTAGGCTTAACAGGCTACTACATAAAGTTTATCAAAAACTATGCTATCATCTGCAAGCCACTTTATCAGCCATTAAGGAAGGATGCTTTCACATGGAATGAAGAAACTGAAGCAGTCATTCAGAATTTAAAGAAAATCATGGTTTCTTCTCCTGTACTTTGCTTACCTGATTTTACTAAGTCTTTTATAGTAGAAACTGATGCCTGTGGGGGTGAGAATAGGAGTTGTTTGATCACATGACAATGGTCCTATTGCATTTTTAAATAAGGCTTTAGGTGTGAAAATTTTGGCACTTTCTACATATGAAAAATAATTTTTAGTTGTGCTCTTAATTGTGGAGAAGTGGAGACATTATCTTCAAGGCAATCATTTCATTATCAAAACAGATCAGCAGTCACTTAAGCATTTGTTAGAGAAAAAGATAACTTCAGCTTTACAACATAAATGGGTAGCTCAACTGCTTGGGTTAGATTATGAGATTGTTTACAGGAAAGGTGTTGAGAACAAGGTGGCAGGTGCATTATCCAGAAGGAGGCATGATGAAGATGGAGAAGCCAATGCCATCATCACAATGACACCATTATGGGTTGAAGAAATTCAGAAGAGCTATGAACATGATAGAGAAGCACAGGACATTGTTGCTCAGCTATTACTACAACCTGTTGCAGTACCATAATACTCAACTTGAATGGTATTATGAGGTATCAAAGGAGGATTTATATTGGCTAAAATGAAGAGCTGAGGACTAAATTATTGAAACATATCCATGATTCAGCCATAGGTGGTCACTCAGGTATGACTGGCATTTACATGAGAGCCAAATCCAGCTTCTACTGGAAAGGTATGAAAGCTTGTGTATTTAAGTTTGTTCAAGTCTGTGATGTTTGTAAGGTGAACAAACATGACAGTGCTTCTCAACCTGGCCTTCTGCAACCATTACCCATACATGAGCAGGCTTGGTCTCATATAACTATAGATTTTGTGGAGGGACTCCCAAAACCTGAGCATAGAGACCTTATTATGGTGGTAGTTGACAGATTACCAAGTATAGTCATTTTATTGATTCATCCTTTTACTGTAGAACTGTAGCCAAAGCTTTTTCTTGACAATGTTTTCAAATTACATGGGATGCCAACTAGTATTGTCACTGACAGGGACAAAAATTTTACAAGTTCATTTTTGAAAGAATTTTTCAAGTTAGTTGGCACCACTCTACAATTTTCTACAGCTTACCACCCACAAAATGATGGGCAAACTGAAGAGTCAATCAATGTTTAGAAAATTACTTGAGATGCATGACTAGTTACCGACCAAATAAGTGGTTTAAATGGTTATCTTTGGCTGAGTTCTGGTACAACACCAACTACCAGATTACCTTGAAACTAACTCCATTCCAAGCTTTGTATGGAATGGCACCTACTCATATGTTTGCAGGAACAGAAATACCAATACATAACAAGAAAATAGCATTCTGGATTGAAGAAAGGAACCAACTTATTCAGTTATTGAAGGATAATTTACACAAAACTCATAATAGGATGCAACTCTATAGCAACAAGAACAGAACTGAAAGAACATTCACCATTGGAGATGAAAGTATATCTAAAGTTGCAGCCTTACAGACAAACCTCACTTGCTCTCAGAAGAAATATGAAACTTAGTGCCAAATACTATGGTCCATACACTATAATTCAGAAGATTGGAGCTGTAGCCTACAAACTACAATTACCAGCTTAATCAACTATACATCCAGTGTTCCATGTGTCTCTCTTGAAGAAAAAGCTCAGTAGCAAACACATTCCTTCAACCATGCTACTAGCTGCTGACTCCCATGGACAACTCTTGATTCAGCCTCCAGAAGATGCTACTTGGGAAGATTACACTTTTATGAGCAGCCACTTTTCAGAATTTGATTCTGATGGAGCAAAATCAAGCAAAGAAGGAGGCAATGTTATATCCCAACCTTCCCGCAAGTTCACATTGCGTCTGAAGAAGCCATTAATGGCCACAAGTGAGACAACGGACAAGTCGCACAAAGAGATGGAAGAGTCGCATCTTTATTTAAGTGAGAAACCAATGACTGAAGGAAACGACAACGTTCCATTCGACATGTCGCAGCCGTCAGATGAGATTAATCTAACGGCCACTGAATGACGTCGCCATCTAATCTGCACCATTGATGAATCTTGATGATCCAATGGTTGTTGCTTCTCAATTTCAAACAAATATATGTACGGCTCGTACCTGATTCAATTCATTGAATCCGTCAGCCTTTTTGTGATTGTTCACTGCAACGTACACTTTTGGTATGGATGCCAATAGCCGTTGCAGGCTTTGTTCTCTTTAAATACTTGTACCGCAGTTTCATTTGATCATCATGAATGGAATTGTTTCTAGTTTTAGCTATCTTTCTCTATTCGTCTAATTCTTAATCTCTTTTAGTTCTTTGTTACAATTGTGGGGGGGGGCATAACACTAATCAATCAATTTCATCAATGGAGATAATAGATCAATTTCATCAATGGTGAAATCGGAACCAGGAATCGCCGAAATATGTATCGATTGATTATCTCCATCTCTATCGATCAAATCGACAAAATAAATCGATCGATCATCTCTAGCTGAAACCTATTTTCCATCTGTTCGCATCTACGAATCAGGAATCGTCAAATTCGATCGAATGAAATCGAGCTCAAAAGTTCGAAAAAAGGAGCAAATCGATCGACTCAGATCAGACATGTTCTTCAGTAAAACAATCGACTCAAATTGGAGCAAATCAGACATGTTCTTCGTCACTGTTGTATTTCCTCAAACACAGTCACCCAATGATCGATCATAATTGAACTTGGTCTTCGGTAAGCTAATCCAATTGTTTGCTTATTCCATACTTATTAGTGGTGAATGGTATACTTGTTAGAAATATCTGTTAGTATTTTTTATCAATCACCATATGACTATCTTTAGTACAGAAATGTGACTAGTACTCTTAGTTCACTTGAACATTGTAAAAGAAGAAATCACTTAGTATGTTAGTCTAGTTAAACTTGTATTAGAATTATTAGGCCTTTGAATGTAATTTTATATTTTGTGAAGGCCATGAAGAAGGATCCTAGCAATGGATTTTAATTGAAGATTTGAAAACTGAATATTGCACATGTTTGATGAAGACATAAGTGTTAGTCTCCTTAGATAGCTATATTCAGAAAGCATATTGTATAGTGCGGATGACATATTACATGTCTCTGAATATATGACATCATTGAGTCAAGGAGCATGATAGCTTTCAGAAAATCTCATGCGTCTGTTGAGACTACATGACAAAGAAATAGTACAGTGTATTAATCACACCGACTGAAAAGTCGATAAAGCTTAGTCCTCTCTGAAAAATGAGAAGGCGACTTATGAGTACTTATTTCGAGATATCAATGGATTGAATTTGAGAAGGTCTAACAGATACTATTCAAACGACTCTCAAATTCATATATAAATATCACTTAGAAGCTGAGAAATACACACACACGAACACGAACGATGCTCATACTTTCATATCAAGCAAGTATTCTCTCAAGCATTCATAGTACCATTCTCCAAGCTTACAGTTGCGACCATCAAGCTAGAAGAATCACTAGTAGTTCTAAGTGTCCTGAACCTATAAAAAGAGTTTGTTATTCGTGAAAGAGTTGAACTTTCGGATACCCTTTCCGAAGCTCATTCTCCAGAATGGATACCAGCACTTGGGTTAGAAAGGAGAAACCTACCATATACTAAACAAGTATATTAAGTAGTGTAATCTCTTCAAGCTCATTGAAATCATAGCTGAAAAGCTATAAGTACATGAAGTACTTGGTTTGAGAAATCAAGGAAAAGCTCCAAGGTTATCTTGAGTACAAGAAGTACTTGGCTCGAGGAGCGATGGACAAACTCGGGGGGAGGGGGGGTACATTTGTTTGGGAACAATTTGTTGGTAGGAATCTTAAAATAGGACTTATTGTAAGGAGAACTCAGTTGTCTGTTCTAATAAATTCCACTTTTCAATACATTCCTCTGTACCCAACCAAGAACCCAATCTCATTAGAATCACCTCCGATAACAGCTCGAATTTTAATCCACGATGATATACACAAACAACGTTGTTCTGATCAATCATCTCCATGAACTGGCCAATGACAAGCGGAACCGACTGGAAAATAAATAAAAAAGTTTATTTTTAATTCAGTATTTTTTATTTTAATATATTAAAATTTTATTAAAATTATGATTTATAATTTTTCAGAATTTTTATATATTATTTTACAATTTAAAATTAATTTTTGAAATA
>JAYMSP010007317.1:0-10148 GCA_036897095.1 Plantago elongata
GTCGTTTGTTTTTTTTTGGGGGGGGTGGTGTGTGGGGGGGGGGGGGGGGAATCAAATGTTACTACGTATAACACCTTCGATAACTAAAAACCCTTTAGTAATATGATAAATAGTGTATTTAATAAAAAGTGTCATGCGTTTAACATTTGTATTTATCGTTTGTATAAACTTTAGAAAATAATTATTAACACATATAACTTTTCTTAATATGATTCTGTCCAACGCAACATTTAGGCGAATGCCATTCCTCCCATATAGGTTTATATATGTTTGTCAACTTTGATCTACCGCAATTGATTCCTTTTATATTTTCGAGCTCTATCTACATGTTCTGTGGAGTATTGACGGGCCATTAATTAGTGAATAATAAAATATATTGTAAAATGTATTGCATTTCGCTGCGGCCACAATTTAAACATTTATGTTCTGAGCCGTATTCAGGGCCCGCCCCCATGGACACTCTATTGTGAGTGGTCAAAATTTTGTTAAACTATTAAAACGTTCGTAGTCGAGTGGTAAGCTGAGACATCTTGTAACTAAGAGGTTACGGATTCAATTTTTTGAAATGGATGATATGTATCCTCTGTATAGAGAATTATTGGAGAGTTATTGTTAGTTATTATTCGACTGAATACTATAATTGTAATATCGTATTTCAAAATTTGTTTTGTTAAATTGAGAAATTGAATTGTGGTTCTTTATCGGTTATACATTCAAAATTTGAGATAGTAAGTTAAATTGATCAATTTTAATTGAGTTATAAATAATTACTAAATTTTAAAATCAATTAGAGAATTTTATAATTAGTACTCCCTCCAACTTTAGAACTTTAGAGGTTTGTCATTTTGTCCGTTCCACAAAATTTCATACATTACTATAAAATGAAGTTACCCCACCACTAACAAATAATAAACAACCTCAACTTTTCATATAAATTATGGGGCTGATTGGTATAGGATTTGAATGGACATTTTGGATGAATTTTGGTGAAATTGGGTTTGGAGTGGAATTAAAATGTGAGTATTTGAAGTGTATTTTAGGTCAAATCATTGTTCATCGAGCCAAATGGACCGATTACAATTATTTCCCAAACAGCCCCATAATTTTTGCCATAAAAGTAAACTTTTCCCAAACTTCTTAATTTTTATCTTTATTTTAACTTTTCACATAAAACTCCACGTCAATCCTAATGTATAAAGTTCTTTGGAACGGAAGAAGTATATATTTAATTTTTTATAGATAAATTGAACAAATTTAATTGAGTTATATAATTAATAAACA
This sequence comes from Plantago elongata, assembly GCA_036897095.1. Lineage (NCBI taxonomy): Eukaryota > Viridiplantae > Streptophyta > Magnoliopsida > Lamiales > Plantaginaceae > Plantago > Plantago elongata. Next base: position 1,282 of record JAYMSP010007317.1, read on the forward strand.
ATTACTAAATTTTTTAATGTGCAAGGAAAATCTATATTTAGTATATATCTAAAATTTTATTTAAAAAAAAACTAGACTTTCAACAACAAGAACTTTCTAACATAAATTGAATTTTTCGCTATTTAGCAACGAAACACCAATACAATTTTCCTTCAATTTTTTTGGACATGACTAACAACGAAGTGCCAAAAAACCACCATTAAATTGGATTTTTTGGTTCTAATTGTATTATTATTATTCCGTTGCTGAAGGTTTTGAAGTTACCAACAAATGTATTCCAGCTCTATGAGACCGTCCACTCTGAGTGTTCGTGAAAATCAGTCATAAATATTTATCTAATTTCAACTTCGAAGACTTCCAAGCAGTTAGAAGAGTGAATATTGCACGGTCAAGCTGAGAGCTCTATAATTGGATTCCAATACATTCAAATGAGTCGTATATGGTCCAATCAAGCATATCTTTCAATTCAATTCATAGTCAAGGTACGTAAACATTCCGATTCGTTAAAAGGCAGCAAAAGAGGGCCATGGCATATGAAAACCAAACCAACCAGACCAAATTTATTCTAGACATCCATAAACATAACCACCTTTTCACTTTCTTCTTTATCTTTTGTGTTGGATTCTTTACGAACAGAGCAAAAAGAAAACGACTCTTACAATGAATCTACAATCATTTCCCAAAAATCACTCAACTTCAGCCCGTGATCGCGTAAATATACCGGAGATGGTAAGAATGAACAGTAGTACAGAATTATTCATCTCGGAAAGAACCAAAAAACAGTGAGCTTGACATAATAATGACCAGCGTTTTTAGGAAGATAAGGTGCTTAGCAAAAAGGCCACACAAAAGCTTTGCTGGTTAGTTATATTGGATGGATGGATGGACCATATTACTAGACAAAGCCACACCACCCAATATGCCCATGTTTTCTCCCATTACAGCACAACACATTCCCTAAGTACCCCAATTACCCATTTAATCAATCACACTACAATTGGAGGATAAATATCAATCACGATTCGACTCATGAAAGAACTTCTCTGCATGTGTCGTGTATGCCATGTTAAAGTGTTTAGAGGTTCTCATTGAGTAGAGGAGGAGATTCACACCTGGAACTTTGAGTCAGTTCCAGGTAACAGACAGATCCAAACCCAATTAATGTTTCCATTCAAGTACAAGCAACCTATGTTAAGAGCCATGTGATCAATTATATGCCAAACCGCAATTGAATAACCCCAAACTTAGCACCAAATCAAACAAAGAGACTAGCTAGCTAAATTCATTAACTGACAACAAACTTGAACTAGTCTACCCAGAAACATGTGCATCCATTATTGAACAATATTCAGGAAGCAGAGAAACCTTAACAATAAAGCTTCTCACTGTTATTATTCACATTAACTACAAGATGTAAAATTGTGATCAAACCTTACTAAGATATAGCAGAATATGCACAAGAAAGGTTGCAAAGGACCATAAGGTACCTCTCTTTACGCAGAGCATTGAACGCAAGGTGGTGTAGAATTTACAATATGTGCTCAATGTATTGAATCACGCAGTATGAGTACGACTAGCAATCCTTCTCAGTCTATCAAGGATGCCGTGTGCTTTTCTCTTAGCTCTGGAAGTGCCATTTTCAGTAAGCTGTGATATTGTGTTGTACTTAGTCTCATCTTCCTTCATCTCTCTCCACTTAGTTGGATCACTGAAACAGATGCTGTGGAGAATGGCAATGCAGTTCTCTTTATTTCGAGGGCACGGTGTCTCCCTTATTATGCTGAGCAAGCATGGCACTGCCCCAAGATCCGACATTTCCTCGATTGCCTTTTGGCTTGTAGAAAGCATGGCAAGAATAGCAAGTAACTCATCAATGTGCACTCTGCTTATGAGTTTATTCAAGATTACTCCCACTGCACCATCTGCAATGGCTCTTGCCCTATTCTCCTGTAATATACACAAATTGAAAATTGCAGAAGCCACATCTTTCATTGCCAAAGGATGTGCTTCTTCCAATAACACGATCAATGGCCCGAATGCACCAGATTTACCAATCAGGGATTTATTCGAATCGATGGCAGATAATGTGAAAAGGGCGGCAGCTGCATTGCTCCTCGTTTCAATTGTTCCAGACTTTAATGCATCCAGAAGAAGTGGAATGACCGAAGGAGTCTCAGCTACTAGCTTCTTATTGTTGTCATGAATAGAAAGGTTCAGAAGCGTCGTAATTATATCTTCTTGGAGATCTTGATGGACCTCACTCTTGGACTGACTTTGAGAGAGTGGAGATAGCAATTGAGGAATAGCAGTAGCATTCTCGCCAAAAAGTGCTCGAAACGAAGGAGTTCTTTTTGTCAACTGCCGCAGTTTTTTTGCTGCTTCTTTCTGATTGGGCAATGTAGACGACATTTTCTCAACCAATGAAAGGAAATGCTCCCTATCAGATTCAGTTAATCCCTCTTCCTCAGTGTACTGGGTAGGTTCTGGAAAGTTGACACCATGAGCCTTGCACCATTGTGCTATCAGTTCCCGGATCAAGTGATTTGGAGTAAGAATAGTGTGCGAAAGAACTTGTTGGGTACTTGGACATGTCCGACTCCCAGACTTTATGTATTTCAGAATGAAGGGCCTATCGTAAGTCTGCCAAATTTGTAGATAACAATGTTAAGCAGTGCAACCCAAGAAACCAACATTGAAGAAAGTATATTCATTAACTACAACTCTGATCAATACAAAGAAACACAATGCAACCAAATCAAAATCAAAGATCAATTGCTAGCCCAAAACTTATCTAAAAAACAACCAATCCCCCTGTTTAACTAGCTTAAAACACAATTGAAGAACGCCATATACGAATGACCAAGATAATAATAATCGACGCATATATGTTCACATTTTCTTCATACCAATAAACAACCCACCAAAAAATTATCAACGAATTATTTAATTCGACAAATTCGACATTCCAGATATTTTGCATTTTATCTATACACCCAGTATAGAAAACTCATCAAGAACCCGCCACTCTGTTCTAAATGAAGCCATAAAAATCGAATTTATCTCGTAAATCAGTAATCAATTCACCAAGAACATTGATCAACAATGCAATTATCAGCTCACATTTCCATTGTCATCACTCACTCACTCACACCAATCAATCAATCACTAGCAAAGAACCGACAAAATACCAACAAATCAATTTTTCGTTTTCTTTTTCTTTACGGGATCATTAACCCACCAACAAAATTCCAAAATAAACCATTAAAACACTCAATTAAAATCACATTTATTCAAATTAAACAAACCGAAAAAAAAACCAAAAAGCGAAATACCTGTCCAGTAGCAACAATCACAGGATCCTTCATCATTTGCTTGGAAAGAGGGCAAAGAAAATGATTAGGAACGTCTACAGAGTTACCATCATCATCAACATCACCATCACGAATTTTCTTCAAAGAAACCGATTTCTTGTCAAACTTCAATTCTCTCAAGTCCAGAAGAGTCTTACGAGCCTTATCAATCCTCTCGCAGTTGATATCGTCGTCTTCAACAATCGACCTCACCAATCTCTGCAACTCCCTCTTCAATTCGACAGCCTTCGCGAGCATCACCGGATCCCCTTCATACACACCGCTCTTCGCCATCAATTGAAATTCGGTTTTCAGAGAGAGAGAGGTTTCGATAAATGTGGGTGGGATTTTAGGAGTGATGAAGTGTGGAATAAGAATGAGAAAGAGAAGAGACGCTGCTTTAGAGAGAAGAGTGGAGAAATGGTAATATTTGGAAATGTGAGGGGGTTTGTGTAAATAATTACAAGGTTGAGAAGAGTTAATAAGACGTGACGAGTGTAGAGAGAGAGTGTGAGAGAGGGACCCACACGGGTATTATGGTACTCAGAGAATCCACGGCCCGACAGCTGGCATGCTGCGTGGATGGAATACGTAACTAGTGTTGGAGTACATGTTTTCTAATTTCTACCACTAAATTTTATTTAATAATCTACTACTACTCCTATCTTTTTTCTTTTTCAATTAAACTCAAATTCTTCTTTTTTTGTATTGCATTAACCTCTTCTTATATTTGACTTTCTTTTATCTGGACTAGAAATATCTTTTTCTAATGAATTCTCCATTCAATTCTTTATATGTTTGACAAATAGATTACTCCATCCGAAGAAAAAAATGTTACCAGATTACTGTTCATGCACGTATTGTAATATTATTATATCGTGGACTTAGTTTATGGCTTTAGTAATTTACCCGTAGATATTCGGAGAAAAATGAAAATAAAAAATTGTATATTTTAATTATGAAAAAATTTAATAATTCTACAGGTACTCACCCTAGGCACGGTGTCTAAGGGTGTTAAATGAGCAGATCAAGCTGAACTTTAACTTAATGGACCAATAATCGTCAGAATTTTATGGTTGCTCGTGATCATCGAGCTTTTCATAATCGTAATCGTGATCGACTCATTAAAAGATCGACTTGCACACGAGAACATCGATAAGCTCGACTTGCTCGCATGCAGCTCGATAAGCACGACTCGTATTTGCTCATGAGTGCTCGACTTGCTTTTGCTCGTGAGCGCTTGGCTCGTTTTTTGCTCGTTAGAGCTCGAAAATGAAGTTTCAAATTCACAAAATAAATAAAGAAATACATAAATTTCAAAAGTGGACATATGTTCATACAAGACCATGCAAGAATGTTATAAAAGTCGAGGTTTTAACATTTACACTTTTCATAATTCCAAATTTATTTATTTATGTATAAGTAAATAAATAAATATAACGATCTTACACGTGAACGAGCTTGTGTTGACCGATCTCGAGCTAGATCTGAGCGTTGAACGAGCTTTTTAATGAGCGGCTTGATTCGTTAACACCCTACATGTGCCTGACATGTACGCCGTGCCCAATAATTTGTTTAAAAAAAGAATTCGTCTAAATTGAATCAAATTGAAACAGAAACGCATGACACAATTAACTGGGTTGATTGCATTTATAGATGTTGTAGAATTGGTTTACTGAGATACCATTTGTACGTACTAAGCTAGCTAAAGCCATAAAATGTGCAAGTTAACTTGAAAGTTGAAATGTAAAGAGGACATAACCTTGAGCAAATTTTATATGTCATCTACCCTTTATTTTGACATGTTTTATAGTTGATCAAACTACGTGATAATGTAACACATGGACGAAAATCAATTCTAGGTGTGAATAAAAATTGGCTCGATGTCGTAAGGTACATATTGGAAGTATGAATATTATGTGAATATTCTAGAAGAAGTCTCTTACACTTCTCCCATATTACTACTCCAACTGTAACATTTCTTTTATTAATTTTTGGAATTAATATGAGTTAAAATTGCAACTCATGGTATTGCACCTCTAATCAATTTTATGGTGGCTTTAGTGCATGGATTAAATTGGTAACCTTTAGGGTGGCTTTATTAGCTATATAAATGTGGTTTCTCCACCATTTTGAAGACACAACAAGATAACACAATATTCTCCTTCCCCTCTTATCTATTGGCATCATCATCCGCATTTCACAATAGAGATTTGCATAGTAGGCATACACTTGAGCATCAAGAGAGTTCTAGCACTTGAAAGGTTCGAAGGAACTAATTTCGTTGCTTCCGAAATTAGTTGTGATTGCGCGTTGTACCTTGGGAGCACATTGCTCAAGTAGCCCTGAAGCATAGAAAGGCGGGCAAATTGTGCTTAAGGGAAAGTGGTCACACCGCTATCTCATCCACCTTTCAATCCGAAACTATATGATACTTACGCTCAACACCGTAATTCTACGAACATAAGAAGGTAAACATTGATAGTTTGTTTCTCATTCTTATGGAGTTTGTGAATTATGATTTATATAAAATACTAATCATATGGTTATTATTTTGATGGCATGTTATACGGAGGAAAATCAACATGGGGACCAACAATAGATGATACTCACTCCGTCCCAAGTAGAAAGTTTCGTCACACCGGACACAGATTTTAAGAGAAAAGTGAATAAATAGAAGAGATGGCGATAGAGTAAGGAATAAAAGTAAATAAACTATGAGATAGTATATAAAGTATAAGAGAGATTTTCCACTCAATGGATGACAAGATAAATTGGGACGGATCAAAATGAAATACAGGAAGATGAAGCTGAAACAGATGAAGTATTTTTGTCGGTCAAAGCTCAATACACACCCACCCCATAAAAATATCAATCCACAAACATCACAACCCCAAACCACCACCCCCCCCCCCCCCCCCCCCCAATATTTATTATTATTGTTACACTATATCACGGGCCAAATTAGATCTTTTTGGGTCCGGGTTATACGCTCGACCGAAAAATCATACTTTTTAATGGGTATGGGCAAGTTCACTTTAGGTTGGATGGACCTACCGTTGAAAGTCAAGATAAGGGTGAAGGCATGTAGGGGATCAAGCGAGAGATAATTGTTCCCGACTCTTATTTATTGTCATATTAGAGGAGGCCGATGTAGGCAAACCATTTCATGTTGAAACTACTCGAAATCTTTCTCTCATGGAGGGGCTCATTATCATATTATCAAATCATTTTCACATATCGCATACACAAGAAAAACATTTTGGGATACACACACCTGATCTTTTTTTATGAATAAACTATTATATCAAGTACCATAACATGATATAATAACCATAAGTTATTTGTAAATTATTTTTTTATTTTTTATAAATAAAAAATAAAATAAAAGTGTCAGGAGCTCATCCTTACACCGCTCCCCTTTAAGATATTCCAGACGATCAACGGAACGATATAAGTTAGACATTTGATTGGCGTACTTTCGAGTTTAGCTATGTCAGTATTTCACTTTTTCTTCAGACCTGGCTATTTAGTTCTTTGAGTTTTGACACTTGTAGTTATTTTACAGACCATTATTATTTCGGTTTAGAGTCGCTCTAATATTGTACTCTGGACACAGTAAAAGTCTTTGTTTTTGCATTTGTTCTGTCTATGTTATAGTTTATGAGGCTTCGTGTTGGGGCACACCACTACAACAAAACATCGGTTTTCTAACGGAATTATTTTCCGTTAGAACAGTAACAAAATTTCTAACAGAATTACGGTTCCGTTAGAAATTTCTAACGGAATTTACGATTCCGTTAGAAATTTGCAATCTGGCCAGATGGTTTAACCACTGGCCGGTTAAGTTTCTAACGGAATAATTAATTCCGTTAGAAGTTTTTAACGGAATTGTACATTCCGTTAGAAATTACTAACGGAATCATTAATTCCGTTAGAAATTTCTAACGGAATTAAGAATTCCGTTAGAAATTTTCATTAAACAATTATATTTATATACGTGCTTCATTTTGTTTTATTTTAATAAAAAATATAATTTATTTTATTTTATTTTATTTTATTCATATATATACTTTATTTTAATTACGTACATATAAAAAAATATTTATATACTTTATTTTCTTTTGTTATATATATATAAATTGATGATATATATACGTACGTACGCACTACTATATATATGATCGATCGATACGTACGTACTTGTACTATGTATTTATATATACATATAATGGATCGATCATATAGATATCAATGATCATTAACCCGTATATATGTGTATGTATCTAAATAGTTTACTTAATTATATATATGCATGATCGATGCATAATCGATATGATCATTCTAGCTAGATATAATATCGATCAATATATATACACACACACTATACATGATGATTATCGATATGTATATATACGAGGGATAATATCTATTATACGTACGTATATAAATATAGTTGCTAGGTACGTACCGATCGATCATATATAAAGTGTATATATACATTTATAATAATATAAATAAAATAAAATATGATCATAATTTTTTTAATATATATATAATTTAAACAAAATTATATTATTAACCCTAAACAATCAACCCTAAACCCTAAACCAACTGAAAATTACTAACGGAATTGTGCATTCCGTTAGAAATTTCTAACGGAATTGGCCACTCCGTTAGAAATTACTAACGGAATGCAATAAGTCCGTTAGAAAATAAAATACGCAGAGAGCTTCCTCCTCCTACCCCCAAATTGAATTTCCTTCATCTCCTCTTCGTTCTTCCCAATCGGCTTCAACGCCACCACGACCTCCGCCCATCACCGATCCATCATCGACCCGCCACCATCTCCCCAGTCGTCTTCTCCCCGTCTTCTCTCCTTCTCTCCAATTGGCTTCTCTCCGTCTTCTCTCCTTCTCCCAATCGGCTTCTCTCCAATTTTCCTCAAAATCTTCCAATTTCCGACGATAATCTTCCAATTTCCGACGACTATCGACGGCGGCGACGTAGTATACACTTCTCCTTCACGCCGCGTTCTCAAAGGTAAGATTCATCATCTCTTTTCCAAATTTATTTTTGAAAATTGGGTTAATGGGTAAATAGAAACGAAATTGGGGGAAATTGGGTAAACTGTTTGATTTTGTGTAGCATTTCTTTACTTGTGTATCGGTATCACTGTTAATGTACATAATCTTCTCGTACATGTGCTGGTGTGAAGGAGAAGTGTATAGTAGATTGTCTTAATGTTATTAATTATCTCGTACATTTTGTTGTTTATCTTTAAATTTTGTTGTTACAAAACAAGGGCTTTGTGCTGGCCGTCGATCTATAAGATTTCGTGGACACAGGTGGAGACAGGTTCTGCTATCACATGGAAGTATCCTAGTGACATATTGGAGGGTGATGAGTCAGTTGGAGAATTCTATTATGTGGCATTGATCAACAACTACCAGCAGGCTGATACTGGCACAAAGATGATACACAAGGGGAAGAATACTAGAAGCAGGATTATTTCTA
>JAYMSP010007318.1:0-10145 GCA_036897095.1 Plantago elongata
CAAGGAAGTCGGTCTGTAGCAGTCTACGAGGCAGAGTTTTTGCGACTGCTGAAGTATGTGCCCTACGTAATGGACGATGAAGAAAGGAAGATCACACAGTTTGTCGATGGGCTATCTGAGATAGGATGGATAATGCTAGGAAAGGATTATCCGGACTATGAAACTGCAGTAGAGAAAGCGATGGTTATTGAGTCTGGCGTTAAGAGTCTGCGCCAGAGGGAAGGACAGGAAAGACCCAAACAACCAGAACAATGGAATTTCAACAAAGACCGAAAACGAGCTTTTAACGAGGATCCCACACAGAAGCAAGCAACTCGCCCCCGGATTGAACCTGCTAACCAGAACCCGCCACCTAGAACCCCTACCACAATTACCTGCCATTTTGCGGGAAGTCGGGCCATACAAAAGCGCAATGCTGGGAAAAGAAAGGACGTTGCTTAAAGTGTGGGAGCGATCGACACCGTTACCCGGAATGTCCGTTTGTTACTCGATCAGTAGTATCTTCTAGGAATTTTCATCCTAGTGCTTCAATCTCTAAAAATAAGTAAATAGCTAGCATATTGTAAGCTTGTCCATATTAATAATACTCATGTTCCTAAAAGATGTTTGTGCCTACCGCTTTTCAATATTTTTCTCTAATTTCACCTTACGCTAGTGCTTAGTATAAAAATGATGATGTCCATTGACAGTTCCTAGTTCCCTACCGTAGGATTGGTTATATGCCCTCGACTGTCGAACCGAGCAAACTTCTTGAAGAAAGTCGATCACCTTTGGATTGAGATATGAAGGGTTGGAGACACACCTCCACTCGAACAGAAAATGCCTTACATCCTGGAATAGTTCAGGAGTCAATTAAGAAAGTACATGTGATAAGGCAAAGAATTAAAGCGGCTCAGGACAAACAAAGGTCCTCCACCGATCGTCGATGGAAGCACTTGGAATTCAAAGAAGGGAACCAAGTGTTCTTGAAGATTTCCCCGAGAAAGGGAATTAAGCGGATAGGGAAAGGAGGAAAACTCGCTCCTCAATAAGTTGAACCTTTTGAAATAACCCGGAGAGTGGGACCAGTCGCTTATAAACTGACACTACCACTGAACCGTACTGGAATTCATAATGTATTCAGAATAATCAGATTCCTCGGGTCAAGATTCTCTGGCAGAATCATACCCTCGAAGAAGCCACTTGGGAAAAAGAAGCTAAGATGCGAAAGAGATATCCCCACCTATACTGAAGATATGTGGGGGAGAGTGTAACAACCACGAATTTTGTTACACATCCGAAAAATTATTTAAATATTAATTATACTATTTTGCACGAGCAAAAATATTACGTAAGTAGGTTAGGTAGAATTTAGAATTTTAAGGCCGAGCGGATTCGACGTTAAAATGGAATTTAGTTATTTACTAATAAAATAATAATAAAAATTATAAAATTAAAATTATTTATTTTATTTTTCCTATGACTCGAGAACGACTTGAAAAGTGTTCAGGAATCGATTTTCCATTTTTTCGGATTTTATTTGCGAGTCGTTTGGAAGCCAGAACGAACCAGTTGTATATAATCACAAAAAGACCAAAATACCCTGAACTTACTTTTCTTCTTCCTTGCCACCAAGACTATTTTGGTCTTTTCCCCTTGTCTTTCTTCCCCAAAATCAATTTACATTCTGTTCATCGTGGCTTTCTTCCGTTCATCGTGCTTGGGAAGCACCACGCCAATTGCCACCACCTCGAGCCGCCACTCCTCGATCGACGTGCCTTGGCGGCGCCGCCCTACGTGACGATGACGGCCGAGAAAACCGAGTGGAGGATGGGGAAGTCGGCTCAGACGCGTGGAACGGGTGGAAGAGAAATGGACAACGTGGTCGTTTTCCGGCCACGACTCGATCGCATTCCACCACCTCTCACGTTTATATATAGGCTGCCCCTTCACCCATTCTTCTTCACACCGTTTCTCTTGCTCTCCTGCTCTTCTTCTCTCGATTTCCACCTCCAACCACCACAACTCCGCCCACCTCCGGCCAAATCCCCCGCCACTGCCATATACACCTCCCCGGGATTGAGTCGTTAACTCGACCGAATATCCCGGTAAATTTCCTCGCCCGATTCGATTAAATTCAAATAAATGAATGGGAAATTAATAAAATATTATTCGCAACCGTCCCGCCTCAACCCCGCCTCGGCTATCGTTACGCTGCCCGTCGCTCGATGCGCATTCGGTCAGTGTCGCATTTATTTTATTATTTATCATTAATTATCATTAGTTAATTAATTATCGTTAGTTAATTAATTACCGTTAGTAATTACCGTTAACTCACTACTCTATCTTCTTGTTATGTCCCGGTTGCGATGGGTCATGCCCATCACAATATGCAACATCGGTGAGGTCACTACTCTATCTTCTTGTTATCTCCGGGTTGCGATGGGTCGTTCCCATCACACTATGCAACACCGACAAGATCACTACTCACACTCCTGTTATTGACCGAAACCTGATCAGTTCGGTCTAGCCCAAGACATTTACTATTTAGTACTGTAAATCTGGCACCTTTCATGTGCTATGATACTGACTGACTGATACCGATTTTCCCACTGTTTAAAACTGCCCGATCAACGTGTTGTGTTGGTTTACTGTTCTGTTGCATTCATATGTATATATATTCATGCATGCTTGATTATCCTCACTGAGTCCATGTGACTGACATTCTCCCTGCTTCCAATAATCCTGCTTTCCCAGATTTGGAGCACGAAGGGAGAACTGGGTAGCTAGACATACCAGCTGAGACTAGGACTGGACATGCCGCTGCTAATCCTATAGTATAAGTGTGTGTGTTTTGTGTATTAAGTTATGAAGTACATTTGGATTTGTAATAAATAATATTTTGATATTTATGTATTTGGAGATTCGGCACAATCCTTGACGTCCGGACCAGATCTGGGGCGCTACAGATATGGAGGATTGGAAAAACACCTTAACTCGAGCAGAGAATGCCCTACATCCTGAGATAATCCAAGAATCAATTGAGAAGGTACAGATGATCCGGCAACGGATTAAAGCTGCTTAGGATAGACAAAAATCCTACGCTGATCGTCGACGGAAGCACTTGGAATTTGAAGAAGGAGACCAATTGTTCTTAAAGATTTTCCCGAGGAAGGGGATTAAACGAATTTGAAAAGGAGGAAAAGTTGTGCCCCGGTACATTGGACCATTCGAGATAACCCGGAGAGTTCGACCAGTTGCCTATGAGTTGGCACTCCCGCTCAACCTTACCAGAATCCACAATGTTTTCCATATGTCCCAACTTAAGAAATATCACTCTGACCCTGAACATATCCTCCAACCCACTAACGTCAGACTTCAACAAAATTTGACATATGAAGAAAAACCCCTCCGAGTCTTAGATACTCGAGTGAAAGATCTCAGGAATAAGCAGATTCCTTTAGTTAAGATTCTATGGCAGAATCATACCCTGGAGGAAGCAACGTGGGAGAAAGAAGCTGAGATACGAGAAAATTACCCGTATTTATTTACCGAGGATAGGTCGAATTTGGAGGACCAAATTCCCTAAAGTGGGGGAGAGTGTAAGAGCCATGAATTTTATTACTTGTATCTGAAATTAATTAGGTAATAATATTATTATTTTAACTGACCAATGACTCCTGACTCGACGCGTGCGAATATATTTGACCATTAACAACGAGTCGAATTCGAAAATTAACGGCCGGTTATAACCACCAGTTAATTACGAATAAGCGTTAAGTTATTTTTTTATATTAAACTAATAAAATAATAATAAAAAGAAAATAATAAAAAAAATTTTTGATCCTAGTCCAGTTTGTGTCCAACATCGTCCCGGATATCGAATTTGCATTTTTCGAAATTTATTTACGAGCCGTTTGGAGTCCAGAAGAAACCAGGTTTATATACTTGCGAAATGACCCTTATACCCCTTCACTTATCTTCTTCCTTTCCAAAATTCCTTCCCATTTCCGTCAGTTCCATTTAAGCTGCCCACGAGAAACCAACCACCAGCCGTATTTCTTCTCCGTGAAGGAGCCGCCGGCCGAAAGGACGAAATTGCCCTCACCACACCGACGCACAGCCGGGAGAAGAACGCGTGGCGAACGGACGGATGTCTCTTGGATGCGTGGCGGAACACACGTCTCTACACGGAGCAATTCCAGCCGAGTGGTCGGTGCCCGCTCGCTTATAAATAGGCCGGTCCCTGCCTACGTCTCCGACACACACACCGCACACCACTGGAAATCAAACAGCCCTGCCCCCTCTTTCTCTCTTCCGCCTCAATTCACCACCGCTCACCGCCACCGTCTCTCACCGTGCCTTCATTTCACCGAATTAGTGTCGTTACTCGCGATCAATTCCGGTTAGTAACCTCTTCCTTTTCGATTTCAGTCGATTGTTGGGAGTGGAGAACAGTGTGATTAATTATTGCTTGATTGTGGTGTGTTACACTGTTTAATTGTTGGTTTAGCCTGCGCATTTATGTAGTTGCTTCGTTTATTCGCATGTTTTGTGTGTACTACTGTCTTGTGTATGGTATACCACGTATATAAATGTCGACCGGCAGTCGACTGCTATGTTATAAGCTGCGCTGCCCTGCTTGTTCTCTCCTTTTTGATTTAAATTGCCCAGCCCTATCCCACTCCGTATGTCTCAATTTGATTTGATTTGGTTGCGGTATAGGAGCCTGTAGAGTGGTAACTTATGAAATGTCGAGGGAAGCGAGTGTAAGCAGCTTGGAATCCAATTGCTTAGTTTGGTAAAGTTGGGTACTAGATCAACTTTCTTTTAAAATGCTATTGTCTGTAGTAAGGCAGTATCTTATTGATACCTGAGCAAGTGAGAAAGTTTAAATGCAAAACGTATGGTGTATATAGTATACCTGCCCTCTTGCTTGACTGAGAAATTGATGTGAGGAACTATAGAGGCCAAGTGTAGCTACCTAAATAGGCATTGTTCTTGATTACTGAACATTTTGGAACTTTAAAGCTGTATCTAGTTGCTTGAGCTGTTCTGATAGAAAAAATGGTGCTTCAATTTAGTTGTCTATATCTGCTTCTTGCTACTCAACACTGTCAACTGCCAGTGTATATTGACGTTAAAGATTAACTACCTGCTTTTACGGTTTTTCACAAGTCATCCGTGTCTCTGTGTCGTGGCTGAGTCTGAACTTAATTTCAAAAGTTTAGTCCTGTATGTGTCGAACTGCTTTCCTATGTTTTGCCCTGTCTCCTAATATGTGCTAGTTGACTGTCAATTACTAAACCCGACATGACCTATTTTCTGGCATGTCGATCTTAGGTACATTTGGTTAGCCTCATACGATTACATGGAATTACATGATTAGGTGTCGTCGTCTTTGTGACTGTTACTACTTGTTATAATTATTGTTCGGGGGATATTTCGGGAGTCTTATAGTTATTATTGCGTAACAACTTAAGTAGCATTGTCCATTCATCAGAAGTACGAAGTTGCATAGCATACCAGTTCCTTCAAGGTGAGCGATTTCAGGCTTTCGACATCCGGCCCTGGGAAAGTTGTTACCGTTCATTGCTTTAAATTCTAGTACCTGTTCCTATTTATGTATCTGTCTGCCTAACACTGACTTCAGCTACGCCACGTCGACCAACCGACCCGACCCGATTATGAATTAGGATTACTGACTGTATAACTGTCGATGACTTGTATTTTGGAGATATCTGACTTGTCTTGACCTGACATTATATTATTCCAGTTATCGATTGATATTTCATCCTGATTCTGTCCTGTTGATCCACATGAACTGCATTGCACGAAAATTGATTTTGAAAAGCAACCACACACTGTTTTTGGAAAAATTTGGGAAACCGTCCTGGTCGACGTTGTCGACATACTGTTGTAAAGCAATCTGTAGCGCTATCTGTTCGGGATCCACTGACTGTACGGACTATTCCAACGATCTGGTTTCATGAGTTGTGATGGGTTGTGCCTGTCATAAAAGCAATTCCACGCGCAGTCACGCCGCTACTTGTTGTTGACCGAAACCTTATCCGTTCGGTCTAGCCCAAGACAGTTACTGTTTAGTACTATATCTGGCACCTTTCATGTGCTATGTTTCTGACTGACTGATAACGGTTTTCCCACAGTTTAAAACTACCTGATCAGCGTGTTGTGTTGGTTAGCTATCCTGTTGCATTCTTGCATTTTCGTTTACTCGTTTGATTATCCTCACTGAGTCTGTTGACTTACGCTCTTCCTGTTTAACTTTAATTTCCCAGGTTTAGAGCACGAAGAAAGGTCGGGATAGATAGACAGACAGACGGACTAGGACTTATTTCCGCTGCTGATCTCGAAGATGTGTGTTATAATTATTGAATTATAAATTACATTTGGGGTTTGTAATAATTATTACTTTGATATATCTATGTATTTGGAAGTTTGGCATAATCCTTGACGTCCCGATCAGACGGGGCCTTACAGGTTGTCTTTCTGAAACAAAAATCTGATGCTAGGGTGGATTAGAGATCATCCTGCAAAGGATGTGATTTGTCCCATTGATCAAGGTGTTAGAACTAAGAAAGCAATAGCTGAAAATACTGATTCTCTCCTTGGCTGTTTTATCTCAAACATTGAACCTAAAACTATCGAAGATGCATTAAAGGATCAAGATTGGATCTCTGCAATGCAAGAAGAGTTGGATCAATTTGAGAGAAACGAGGTCTGGAAACTAGTTCCATTTGTAGAAGGAATATTTGTGATTGGAACTAAGTGGATTTTTAGAAATAAAATGAATGAGTCTTGCGAAATAACTAGAAACTAGGCTAGGTTGGTTGCCAAGGAATTTACCTAGACTGGAGCCTTCGATTTTGGTGAGTCATATGCAATAGTTGCTTGATTGGATGCAATCAGACAATTTCTAGCCTTTGTAGCTCATAATGACTTTAAAGTTTACCAAATGGATGTCAAGAGTGCATTTCTGAATGGTGAATTTGCTGAGGAAGTCTATGTTGAACAACCACCAGGCTCTGACGTTTCCTCTGAAAGTAGGATGGTCTATAAGTTACATAAAGCTCTTTATGGACTGAAACAGACTCCCAGAGCATGGAATGACACTTTGGCTAAATACCTTCTGAAAAGTGGTTTTAAGAAAGGTGAAGTTGATAAACTTTGTTTACTTTAATTAATGAAGTGAAACTACTTTTAGTTCAAGTATATGTTGATGACATTATATTTGGATCTAAAGACAAGCAACATTGTAATGACTTTGCAAATTCCATGAAAAGCAAATTTGAGATGAGCATGATGGGAGAATTGAACTATTTCCTAGGATTCAAGTCAAGTAACTCAATGATGGAATATTCATTAGTCAAACAAAGTATGCAAAGGATATGCTCGACAAGTTCAATCTAAAGCCTTTTGAAAAGAATGATAAGATACCTATGAGTATAGGAACCAAAATGACTTGTAGGGAATCTGATAACAATGTTGAAAACCATAAGTAAAGGACGTTGATAGGTTCACAACTCTACCTTACTGCAAGCAAACTTGATATTCAATATGCAGTTGGTGTGTGTGCTTGATTTCAGACAAATCATATGCAATCACACTACAACAATGCTATGAAGATATTAAGGTATGTGAAACGTACTATGGAAATTAGATTGTGGTATCCTAAAGAAGTGGATTGAGTTTGGTTGGCTACTCAGGAACTTGTCAGTTTCTGGGCACTAGACTTATCTCATGGTTTAGCCAGAAGAAAAATTCAACTGCTACTTCTACCATAGAGGTTGAATATATTGTTGCTGGTTGTTGTGCTACTCAAATTTAATGGATACAACAACAACCCAGAGACTAAGGACTCAATGAAGAGAAAACTCCCATTTTATGTGACAACAAAAGTGTTATTGCGATTACTCAGAATTCCAAGTTCCATGTTCGAACTAAGCACATTGATGTTGGAAACCACTTCATCAGAGACCATGTTGAGAAAGACAATATAAATATTCTAAAAGGTATACAACCTATTAGTTTTGAGAAGTGGACTCAGACTTCTGTATAGTCACATAGTGTGGGGGAATATAAATTCTACAATAGTACAATTTTTTAGAGTCAAACATGTCTAGGATTTTGTGTTGTTACCATTTTTATGATAACAAACATAAGACAAGACTCAACTCTCAGAATGATAAGTCCAAAGACTGTATTTTCTCACACAAGAACAGTGACGTATGGATATAATTTGCCAAAATTCATTAAGTGGACACGGGAACATTTGTTGATTGATATCATTGAAAAGATATTCAACCATAGCCCTTGATGAATAAACGTTTCATCTCAACGAATGAGATTGATTCTCGTCAATAATGCCTATTGGAAAAACAGTCATGGCCCACTTAGCATTAAATGCAAAGTGAAATTGTATACAATGCCGATGCAGTGTACACATTTACACATACAAAATTTCTATGTGTATGTTGTATCTATGTATTATTTACCTGCTATATATAAAGAATTTTGGTAAGAGACAAACACTTTTACCAAATGAAAATTTCATCTTGCATTAAAACATCAAAAACCTTCAAATTTTCTGAGAATTCTTCTGCAAATCTCTTATTTCTTGCCAAGTCTTCTGAAAAGATAGACTAATCTTATCGATCAAATACTAATCTCAGACTCTTACTCACCACTATATAAGAGATGGCTCCTAAGAAGACTACTTCCAAGAACACTGTTGCAACTATCTCCTCTCCTGAAAAGCAAAGTGAGAGAAGCTTAGAGGTGTTGAACAAACATATCTTGGGTAAATTCAACCTAGAGGACTGGACTTCCAGCCTCAAAATGAACTGGGGAGTACATATGGATGATCAGTACTTAACTGTGGCTATATCCTCTACTCCAAATAGGACTTATATTCTGAAGATGCTTGAAAAATCCAGAAGTAAGAAATTCCTTTCTGCTGCTCCAAGCGGCTTGTCATCAGTAGATGTTTTGGAGTTCTAAAATAGCTCCAGAACCTACACAAAACTCTGTAATGGCGTTGAAGAAACGTACATTAAAACAAAAGTCCAAGGTACTGAGATAGTACTGGACTGTGAAAAGATCTGCAAAATATTCCAATTGAAAATCGTGGCCAGTTTCTGAGATCAATACCAAAGACAAGGTTTTGAATGATGCTGTCAAAATCCTGTTTGAAGAGGCCGCGAATGACTAAATCAAAGATTGTCCACCAACGTTCATTCTGGGAGATATTAGGAACAGACATCTCTATGAGCACTGGAATGTCTTGGCCAACATACTTCATCGTTGCTTTGATCAGATAAGCCTCAAGCGTGGGATGATGATGACCATTCTCCAGAAATAGGTGAATGAGAAGGAACACCTCTTAAATTGGGTTAAGTACGCATTCACTAAGTTCATTAACAGGGTCAAAGAATTTGAGCCAAAGATAGCCAAAGGCCGTCCTGACACCAAGTTAAACATGCACTATGGCGTGAAGATATGCTATCTTTTGGAGAAGTGTGGGGTAGTGCTCAGAGAGCACATGGGCATTCAGGTGACCAACAACATGTACAAACATGCATATGAGGAGTCTCTGAAAAGAGCTACCAAGGGAGATTTGGTGTCACAAGGGGAAGATGCTTCTGAGGGAGAAGTTGCAGAGGTCCATGTTGCAAAGAAATCGAGGACCAAGAAGCAGAGAACTACAAGGAAACAGTTTGCAAGAGTTGTTATTTCAGAAACCCAACCCTCATAAAGAGTGGATGAGGTTGAAGCCTCTCATCCAAGACCTGTCCAGAGAGACCCCATCTCTGAAAGAAGAACAAGCAGCTTAGACAAAATGCTAGAGCTCTCCGTGAAAGACCACAATGCAATCAATGAGTCTGTCCCAAGTTATGACATTGACGACTCTAATGATAATGTTTCTCTTCTAGAAACACTTAGGAGATCACGAATGGAGACTCATTGTTAGGAATATCTGTTAGTATATTTGATCAATCACCATATGACTTTTCTTTAGTACAGAAAGACGACTAGTACTCTTAGTTCACTTTGAACATTGTAAAAGATGAAATCTCTTAGTATGTTAGTCTAGTTAAACTTGTAATAGGATTATTAGGTCTCTGAATGTAATTTTATATTTTGAG
>JAYMSP010007319.1:0-10144 GCA_036897095.1 Plantago elongata
CCCTCAAGATGCATATGTATATCTACAAGATGCATCTTGGAGCTAAATGAAGAAAACAAATCAAATGGTAAAGGTTTGGTGAAGATATCAGCCATATTCTCAAGAGATGGAACATGAATGATCTTGATTACCCCTTCCTTGAACTTCTCCCTTGTGAAATGGTAGTCTATTTGTATATGCTTAGTTTTCTCATGAAGAACTGAATTTTCAGCTATACAAATAGCACTCTTTGAATCAGCATATATTGCAACTGGATCATGTGTGAGGATACCAAAATCTGTAAGCAGATATAACATCCACTGCACCTCACAAATTGTGTATGCCAAAGCTCTGTCCTCAGCTTCAGTTGAGGAACGGCTGACTGTTGGCTGTTTCTTTAATTTCCATGAAACCAATGAGTTGCCAAGATATATTCCATAACCTGTGATACTTCTTTTGGTATCTGGACACCTTGCCCAATCACTGTCACAATAAGTTGTAAGAGAGAAACTGGATTCTGCAGGGTAAAACAAGCCTTTACCAGGATTCTTCTTCAAGTACCTCAAAACTCTGTAAGCAGGCTTCAAATGTGCCTCAGTTGGTGCAGTCATATATTGACTCAATGTTTGTAATGCATAGGCTATCTCAGGCTTGGTGATTGTTAGATACATCAATCTACCTATGAGTCTTCTATATTCTGAACCATCTAATAAAGGAGGAGAATGTTTTGTTAAGAATAGTTGTTTACTGTCCATTGGTGTGTCAAGTGGTTTGCAAGCTAGATATCCTTTAATTGTCAACCAATACATCTATTGTATATTTTCTTTGACAGAGAAAGATCCATTCAGGATTCCTTGCAACCTCAACACCTAAGATGTATTTGAGTATGATCCTTTATTGTGAAAGTCTGATGCAAGTGTTGTTTCAGTTGAAGAATGGCTTGTTCATCAGGCCCTGCAATGATGATATCATCAACATAGCAAAGTAATGCAATATAGCAATCAGATTTGTGGAACATAAATAAGGAAGTGTCAGTTGCAGATTGCACAAAACCATATCGAATCAAACAAGAAGAGAGCTTTTGAAACCATTGCCTTCAGGCCTGTTTCAAACCATAAATGCTTTTATGTAACTTACATACTCTAGTATCATTTGTATCTAAGTAACCTGGTGGAGGCATCATGTAAACTTCCTTATCAAGATCATCATGTAATAATGCATTATTAACATCACATTGATACAAGTGCCAATGCTTAGAAGCTGCAAGTGCTAAAAGTATTCTGACAGAATTGAGCTTAGCAACTGGTGAATAAGTGTGGAAATAATCTACGCCTTCTTCCCTTTTGCCACTAATCTTGCCTTACATCTTTCTATGGAGCCATCAGCCTTATGTTTTATTCTAAATACCAATTTACAACCAATTATATGTTTATCTGCAGGTAAAGAAACTAATGACCAGGTGTTAGTTTTCTCTAGTGCCTTAAGCTCAGTATTCATTGCATCTTGCCAAGCTGTAATTTTAGCAGCTTGTTTGTATATTTTAGGTTCAATATCAACAGTAATAGCTGCAGTAAAAGCATAATGAGCATGTGATAGTTGTGATGTAGAAAGAAAATCATAAATAGGATATAAGACTGATGTATGTAATGCAGAGGAAGAGTGACTTAGTGAAGGTGGCAATTTTATGTCATAAATACTAAGGTGCTGGTGTAGACTTAATTCTTGATGATTTTCTGAGATTTTCTTGAATAATTTGATCAGTCTGTAGTGCCTGTGGAGCTGTATCAACTACAATTTGAGGAACTAAAGAAATAGAAGAAGTGTGAGTGATAATTTCATCATGCAGTGCAGGTTGTCAAGCTAATTAGGACTAGTAGAAATATCTATAGGTATATGACATGTATCATGAGTATTGGAAGCTAAATCATCTGCATATGGCATGCTTTTATAATGAGATACATGATCATCAGAAAAATCAAACTGATTAGATTGCATATTGATAGTATTAGATGGCATGCTTGAAGGAAAAATTATTTTATAAAATTTAACATCTCTTGAAATAATGATTTTCTTGGTTTTCAAATTCAGTAACTTATATCCTTTAACACCTAATGGATAACCAAGAAAAACACACTGTTCTGCTCTAGGATCAAACTTGTTTCCAAGTTCCTTAATGGTGTTGCAGTAGCATAAACAACCAAATGCTTTAAGGTGGTCATAGGATGCAGGCTTATTATACAACATCTTATATGGTGTTTTGTTGTTTAACACCTCAGTTGGTAACCTGTTTATGATATGAGCAGCAGTTAAGACACAATGAGACCAATAAATCAAAGGAACATTATATTGGAATAATAATGCTCTAGCTACTTGAAGTAAATGTTGGTGTTTGCGTTCAACAATGCCATTTTGTTGAGGAGTATAGATGCAAGATGTTTGGTGAATAATGCCATGATCACTATAAAATTTTCTGAGTAAAAACTATGCACCATTATCTGATCTAATGCATTTGATAGATGAGTTGAACTGTGTCTTGATCAAGTTATAAAAGCTGAGCAAGTGTGTTTTTACTTCTGATTTGTGTTTCATTAGGTATATCCAAGTACATCTGCTGTAATCATCAACAATGGTTAAAAAGTATTGAAAACCTTGATCACTAATTGTAGAATAAGGCCCCCATATGTCACAATGAATAATATCAAAAGCAGCAGAAGAACAGGACGTGCTGGAAGGAAACTGTGTTCTTTTGTGCTTAGCAAAATGGCATACAGTACAATGATGTTTGTCATTACATTTGAGAGCTAAAGCTGGAATTGCAGAAAGACATTTCAGTGATGCATGGCCTAGTCTAGAGTGTCATAGCTTTACATCTTCAGTTTTGGTTAAATTTGCAGAAAGCACACGAGTATCAACAGATGGTAAAGTATTAGTGATAGCTAAAGGGTTGAGATTCAGATGGTAAAGACCATCTCTCTGATCAGCATGACCAATCCTTCTCAAAGACAGCAGATCCTACATATTCATGTGTTTAGCACTCAAAAGAAGACAGTGATTAGCAGTGAATAGGACATTGCAGAATGAATATTTGGTAAGACTGTTGATGGATAAAAGATTATAGGTGCATGTAGGCATAAAGAGAACATTTTTTAGTATTAAATCATCAGAAATGTTGATATCACCCATAAGTGTTGCAATTGTGGAGTTATTATTTGGTAGCTTAATGATCACATTGACTGAAACAGGTGAAGAAATATAAAAGAGATGTATCACATGTCATGTGATCAGTGGCACCTTTGTCCACTATTCAAGATTGTGTAGTCATGCTATTGATTGCAGTAAAACAGTATGATTTACCATGCAAACCTGAGGGTATTATCTCATCAGCAGATGGAGGTAAAGTGGCCACTGCAACATTAGCAAAGTGATGATGAGCAAGTGCAGCAGATGGAGTTTGAGAATGCTTTTGAAAGGCCAGAAACTGATGGAATTGAGTGAATTGGTGGTAGAGTGCAGGGTCCATTATTGGATTATCTGCAGTTTGGTTGAACATCTCTGGATTGTATGATTCAGCTGCATTTGCTTTGGACATCTGAGGAGGCTTGTTGGGCTGTTTCCATCCTGGTGGATATCCAATAAGCTGGAAGCAAGTCTCCTGGGTGTGATTTGTCATGCCACATTGTAAGCATCTCTTTCTTGGTTTCTCCTTCTGAAATGGCCTAAATTGTTGAGGATTAGCAGTGTTTCCTTGAGAGGAAACATGCTTGATATGAGGTGGCCTATAAGATGTTGTTCTGTTGATCATAGCAGCTGAATCCATTGGACAGGCAACAGAAGATTGAAATATGGATCTCTGAGATTCTTCTTGCAATAGTATGGAATACACTTGAGATAAGGATGGTAATGGTTTCTGCAGAAGGAGCTGGCTACGCAAGTGAGCATAAGACTCATCCAAACCAACAAGAAACTTCATCACTGCATCCTTTTGTTGAGTAATCATCTGTGTTTGAATCAGTTCACATGTGCAAGTTGCCAAGGCACCACAAGGACATGCTAAAACAGGTCTAAAGCTAATATATTCATCCCAAATGCTTTTGAAATAATTGTAATACTGGGTTAGAGACATTGAACCTTTGGACATTCACCAAGGTTCTTTTCTAATGTGAAAACTCGAGGTCCATCAGACTGAGCATACCTAGATTTGATTTCCAACCACACATCTCTGGCTGAATTGCAGTAAAGTAAGCTGTTCTTGATGTCATCGTGGAGTGAAAGGTTGATCCATCCCAAAACTAGAGCATTAGCTCTTTCATATGCATCATACAGGTCGAAGTCATCTACAATAGGCACCGGAAGAGAGTCGTCGATAAGAGCAAGCTTGTTCTTCACTTGTAAGGCGCGGATAACGGATTTACTCCAAGAAACGTAATTGTCACCATTGAAGATGACGGAGATGATTTGCAGGCCTGGATGATCATATGGGTGGTAGAAATAAGGGGAAAGCTGATTTTCAGCAGGATTCATGGATGAATGAGCCGTGAAACGGCTGGTGATTGGACCCCTGTTTGGTGAGGAATGGTGTTGCTGACGGTGGAACCTGATTCGGCCATGGAAGTCGTCAAGAAATTGCAAATCGGTCGAATAACTGCTCAAGAACGGTTGAATGATTGAATATAACTGCTAGTTGAATGATTGTAGCAGCAGGATGATGATTGCAATTGATCGACTGTTTGCAGAGAAACAGACCAGAGCTTGCGGAAGTGATCGGATTGTATTTCGTTGATCGATTATTGATTGAATATTACTGATACCATGTGAATAACATCAACAAGGATCAAGAACCAAATTTTTATATTGAATTTGATGGAGAAAATATACTCCAATAGAATGAATTACAAGATTTGGTTCATGTCTTCCTATTTATAATGAAGAACACAAACTAACTTAACTAACTAATAACCAACTCAACTATATTACATTTCACCAACTAAATATCTCAATATATTCTCTTAACAATAGGGCCACCTAGTTTCTCCTCATGCTTTACAATCTCGTTAAAATCGCCAGGGATTAACCATTCTTGACCCAAATGGGTTCCTAAATCTTTCAATAGATTCCACGTCCTTTTCCTCTTAGACGCTTCCGGTTCACCATAAAATCCTGTGAACCTCCAAATTATTGTACTATTGACCAGCTATATATTTGCATCAATGTGATTTTTACTTAAGCTCAAAATCGTAATTGAAGTATGTTTTTCCCATATTTACCAACTGAAGCCACACCTATCCCAAACAAATTCAATTTACTACGTAACCTGTCAAACCTACAGTCATCTAATCGAGTTTTCATGAGAAAGACAATTTTGAGGTTGAGATCCCATCAGAGATCTCCAAGAACACTAACTGTCTTAGGTTCCCCAAACCCTGACAATTCCAACTTAGGCAACTCATTTGACTAGTACAATTGGATTATTCTCCACTAAACATGCTCTTTTTGTCACAGGATCATCGTTTTCCTTTCCATCAGTAGAATCCATATCAACTCCATAATTTTTTGTTTGGTCAGTTTTTTGGTTTGGATGGGCAAGGCAGAGTGCTGGTGTTGTGGTTTTGGTTGTGTGAGCTGGGTTAGGACCGTTTCACATATCACATAGAGTTTACTTGTTTGATCTATAGATGTTTCGTTCCACTAAAAAAGAATTAGAGACTCACTGAAAATTTTGGATAAATATCTAATTTTAAGCAGATAAATATCTAATTTTAAGCAGATACAAAGTGAGTGTTTAGTATAAAATTGTAATTAAATTCGTTTGGATAGTAAAGAATTGATGAATAGTGACTAAATATATATAGGATATTGTAAGTTTGTTATATTGGTTTTGTAAAAAAAAATGATTGGTGTAAGTTACATGTGATATTTTGATTGATTAATAATTGATTTTGAGTTTATTGTAATAGGATGATTGGTTATAATTAATTGAAATTTGTTTAATAGTACGATTGTAGTATTGTAATAAGCCAAAGTCTTGGAAAAGGTAAGATTTTTACTAAACGATAGAAGATTTTTGGGTTTTAACGCTCTGACCGGCTGAGTTTCTTAAGAAACCGTCGAGATACACATTTTTCATTATGCTTTTAATATATTATGTTATGATTTTAAATTGTTAGCCTTGAAAGTTTCAGTTATTGTTTTAACGTGTTTTGTTAATTTTTTAAAAGATAATATGATGGTTTTAATGATCGATAATGTTTGTTTCAATTATAGTTTTAACCTCTTTTGTTAGCGTTTAAATAAATTGTATGATGATTTTAAAGACCTACATGATATTTTTATGAAGATTTGTTATAGTTTTTAGTGACGGACCAATACCATTAAACAGATCTAAAAGTTGCAGAAAAATCATTAAAACAATAAAAAAACAAGCTTAAATAAGCTACTCATTCATCCAAATATTTTAAAATATCTATTCTCGTAGAACAAAGAATTACAATAAATGTTCATTCGGTAACTCCAACTTTCTATATTTTGTTACATGTGTTGGTGCTTCAATATTGCAGTGACAACTTTGAGATATCATCCAACTTGATGTCATCATCAAACCTGCATAAAACATTCACTAACTGGATTAAAACTATAACAACTCTTATTATAAATATTACACTGGTGCTTAAAAACAAAGAGGAAATGTGCAACACATGCTAAAAACAGTAACATTGATGTGTAAAACCATAACATTGCATTATAAAGTTATAACAAAGCAAGAACATTTAACACAAGTTATAAACAATAACATTAATAGATAAAATCATAACCGCACATCTTAAAACTATAACAAAGCATTTACAAAAAAATCAAATCATAAATATTTCGATGAAGCTAAAACACTAACATTAATGCTTATAATTACAATAATATGACGTATAACTATAACATACTAGCTAAAAATAATAACATGCATCTACTCAACATGAGATAAATTTTGTAACATTAATACTTACAACCATAACAATTTATCTTAAAACTACAAAAACATCTTCAAAACTGTAACAAAGCACAAAACATGCAACACAAGTTAATAATAATAATAATAATAATAATAATAATAATAATAATAATAATAATAATAATAATAATAATAATAATAATAATGATGATGCTTAAACCACAATAGTACATCTTAAAACTATAGCAATACTTCTTAAAACTATAAAAAATTATTAGCAAAAAATCGAATCATGAATATTTTATCAGAGACTATAAACACCAATGGTACTGCTTAAACCTATATTAATAGGTATTTAAACTATAACGCTTACACTAAAGTAGTAACAGGCGAAAATATTCAACACAAGCTAAAATCATAATAATGATGCTTAAAAGTATATCACCAGCTTTTAAAAACATAACAAAACACCAACTTGCGAAATTTGATTTTCACTTCTAATGAAACAAACGAGTTGAATTTGTTGATTTGAACATTTTAGCAACTAGTTCTGAAAATTTCATGAAAATTCGGCGAAATTGAGAGAGATTTTCCGGTGAAGTCGTGTTGGAGCACCATAATTATTTTCGGCAAAAATGGATCCGGTGGAGGTTCCCACGAAGGGGGAGGGCGCCGGCGGTTCCAGGTCTCCGGTGAAGGTGGTAGGGGAGGGAGGAAGGGAGAAAGAGGGAGGGGGGTTTGATGTTTATCTCTCTAGGGTTTTTGTGGAGAAGGGAAAGATTTGTTGGATTTTGTAAATTTTGTGTGAAAATGTGTTGTTATTTGGGTATTTATATAAAAGCTTATAACCGGCTAGCAGTGTTTCTGACCGATTCTTTTTTATAGAAACCGAATTTTTCTATACATTAAAAAAATCTTCTCTTTTACTATACTTACTCTTACACTAATTAGTATGAGAATAAAAGAGAGGAATGAAGGCTAGAGCCACAATAATTGAATTACAATTCAATTATGCCCAAAAAAAGTAAATGCTCACTTCACTAATTTTCAATTGCACTTGAATTGCAACTCTATTCCAAATAAATAATCGTTTAAGTGATTTGAAATTTTCTCAAAATTATAGAATTTGACCACACCTCATTTTTTAACATAGTCATGTGTTACAAACTTCCAAATTATTGAAATTATACATTGTACTGTACTAGAATTTTTTCAGATGAGACTTGAGAGGTTGCTTACTAATTACTGGGAAATGGAATTTCTTAGTTTATTGGATGGACAAATGAGTCGGGTTTGCACAGTCGGATATAGTTGGGCTTAAGTTTAGAAATTGGGCTCTATATACAATTGTTCACTTGTTGTAAATCACGCTCCCACTCTCTAATTCAGATTCTTGTATTCAGGGTGTGTCCAGAAGCAATATTTTTATTTAAAATAATAAAGGTAGTTGGTGTTCTGTGCCAAGATTCACCATTAGTATACTACTAGTACTAGTATATGTAGTTATTGTTGTCCTGTGCTAACACACTTGACTCGACAATCAAACTGGAATCTAATCAACTAATTAAACTATCATGATACTAACCACTACACAATAGACACGTCACTCCAACTTATTAGAAGTTACAACTATAATGGTAGTTTTTCACTTTTAGATTTAGAAGAAAATGTAGCTATTCTTATAACTAATGTGTAAATTTGTCAATTTTCATGTTTCGACGGTCACCGGGAGCAGATTATCGTGATATGGAAGTACTTGATCATCATAAAGTTTAGAGAAAAATAAAGTTGAACGTCATTAAAGAGAAAAGAATTACTAATAGTGATTAGTGATGCATGCAAAAAAACAAATCAAGTAAAACAGAGCAAAGGACACATGATGAAACCGGAAAAAAAATACTCTACTCACTCACTAACCTCCAATTCTGTACTCTTCTTCTTCTCCATTGCCGTCCAATTTTATAAAATAATCCGGCGAATGTATCTATTTATACGGCGCCGTTCCGGCAATTCCTTACTCCAACCTTCCTCACACTTCTCCAATGGCGTCTGCTTCTATCTCACTCGATTCTTCTTCCATTCTCCGCAACAAACTTCAATCGCCACTCAAAACTTCCTTTCCTACTCGATTCTACACTTTCCTCAACCTAACGTTGCAAAAACTCAGTTACAAGTGCCGATGCACCACGAAAATTACGGCGGCAACGGCAGAGTTTGAGGTGGCGCGTGATGTCATTAAGGAGGAGGAGGAAGGGGCAGAGTTTTGAGAGTTGGAATCATTTGCGGTGGTCCTTCATCTGAGCGTGGGATTTCGCTCAATTCTGCTCGATCTGTGCTTGATCATATTCAGGTTTTTCTAATTTTATTTTTCTCAAATTCATTTTGGAGGTGTGACTATTTTGACTCATACTACTTGATACACTGTAGTAGTGTAGTGATGATGAATTGAGTTGACTCCGAGTATCCGATAGATAGAATTTCATCTTGTCTAAAACCTCGTAACTTATAAATTACTTATATTGATTGACATGAGTTGTGAATTGTGTGATGCAGGGAGATGATTTGCAAGTGAGCTGCTATTATATTGACACTAATCTTAAAGCCTTTGCTATCGACTCTGCTCAGGTATAATATAACCTCTACTATTTATGCAGATACTTTATCTTGTGAGCTTTGATAAGGTGACACTGGCAGTTAGTTGATGGATAAGTTAGCTAATTTGAAGAACTGGTTCTTTGGCTAATTAGTTGAATCGCTAAAAATGGCATATAAAATTGATAGGCTAGTTCATTTTGAATCATGTAGTTAGAGTTGATTTTTGAGTTAATATTTAGGCATCCATCCATATAGCATTTGCATAACATATTTACCCTGGGTAAAGATATTGGTAATATAAGATAATTTAGTTGACGTAGTAGATGATAAGGTGACACTAAGCGAAGTCATAATAATGCTCCTTTTTTCCCTAGAATTTTAGTTTATTTCTTTTACTTTTACTCTCTTTTCTTTTTTTGGTCTTACTTAATTATGTCGAATCAAGGTTTGGTTTTGACAAAGTTGGATTAGTCAGTCTTTCTGACTCTCTGCAATGATGCACTATGAAAGAAGAGAATGTAGTGAATTTATTAAGAAAAGCGTAAGTCTGACTGTACGAGAAATGTTGAAATTGTAACGTATTACTAGCATGGTATTTCATATGATGCTCTGTCGATTTCACTTGTGATA
>JAYMSP010007320.1:0-10143 GCA_036897095.1 Plantago elongata
TTTTACTTTAGGTCGATGACATAATTCTTGCCTCATCATCAACATCTCTTCGTCACTCGATAATGGGATCACTCGATTTGGAATTTGCCATGAAGGATCTTGGACCATTGAATTACTTTATCGGTATTTTTGTGACTCGTCACAAATCCGGCATGTTTCTTTCATAGCGAAAGTATGCAGAAGAGATTATTGATCGCGCATGAATGTCTTCGTGTAAACCCATTGCTACTCCGGTTGACAGAAATCCCAAGATAACTGGTACACTCGGAACCCCATATGGCGATCCTACAAATTAGGAGTCTTGCTGGAGCTCTTCAGTACTTAACCTTCACAAGACCAGATATATCGTATGTTGTTCAGCAAATTTGTCTTCATATGCATGATCCCAAGGGCACCCACATAAATGCTTTGAAACACATTCTTCGCTACTTACAGGGAACCCTCGAGTACGGTCGTCGTCTATACCCTTCCTCAGGTTTCGATCTTGTTTCTTATACGGATGTGGATTGGGGTGGATGTTCGGATACTCGTCATTCGACTTCTGGGTATTGTGTGTTTCTGGGAGACAATATGATATCGTGGTCTTCAAAGAGACAACCTACATTGTCCCGTTCTAGTGCTGAAGCTGAGTATCGAGGAGTTGCGAATGTTGTTTCTGAGTCATGTTGGATTCGTAATCTTCTGCATGAACTTCACTGTCCGATTACGAGAGCAACTCTCGTTTATTGTGACAATATCAATGCAATATATACCGGCATCCAGTTCAACACTAGCGCACCAAGCATAATGAGATGGATATCAACTTTGTTCATGAACAAGTTGCACGTGGGAAGATTCGGGTTCTCCATGTTCCTTCGAGATACCATATTGCAGATATATTCACTAAGGGACTTCGTCGATTATTATTTGAGGATTTTTAGATCCCCTCTCAGTGTACGTCTTCCTCCCGCTTCGACTACGGGAGTGTGATAGATTATGTAAATAGACTAGGATTAGTATTGTTAGATAATCTAGCTAAAGTAGAAGTAGACTAGAATTAAAATTAGTTTTCTAACATTGTTAAATTAGTTTATTACTCTTGTATAAATAGGTATGTATACTTTTGTGGAATGGTTATAGAAAACATTCTTTCAAAAATAATACTAGCTAAATGAATATCGTTCACAATTGATATTTTTGCAATTACTTTTATCATATTGTTTGGGTTAGTCAAAGGCATATATTTTCTGATAATTTTTACATTCATTTTATTTGTTTTCGGTTAACATGTACTTTTGGCTGAGAATGAGAATTTTTGTAGGCTTGCTATAATGGTTTCATGTTGCTAGAATGAGAATGTGAAGTTTTGAATCAATTATATGTGAAAAATTCGTCTTCAATGGTTGTTGTTTTCTATGAATTTAGATAAATATGGCCTTGTATGCAAAAGCGAATGGTGTGATGTTTATAAAAAACATCAAGCTGAGAAGTTAATGGTAAACAAGGCCTTAACACGTAATTGGTTAGGTAGTTTTTTTTTCAACAAGCTAACTTAGTTAGCTTCTCAAATGAGCTAGCTTTTCAGCTAATTTATTTAAAAAGTTATGCATTCTTATAATAAATCTTTTATTAAAAATATTCATGAAGCTGAAAAGGTAATGGTTAACGGATACTGCATCACAACTAATCACAACAAATGTGAAAGCCTAAACATACATGTCCATATAAAATGTTGCCTATAATGTGAAAACAAAAGGAGTACATGAAGAGGTCGATATAATTGAATGATGTTTAAAGGAGTAGAACCTATATAAGTATATACTTATTATAGGAAAGAATTCACACAAGCTAGATTTATAACAAAAAGTTAAACTAAACAATTATGTATACTTAAGATAGAAATACTCAAAGCATAATGTTGATTGTAAGAATTATCATTGTTAGGCAGTTTTGTGCTCCTTTGGTGGAGTACATGATGAGGTTGATATAAAGTGTTTACAACGGGCTTGAAATTGGATGAATGTACTTGAGAATAATGAAGATATGTCATATGATTGAATTATGTCCGGGAAGTTTTAAAAATCCGACACAAAATGATTCATTCGCATAATTAATATGCAATAATATACAATTTATAAATACACACAAATCTACAATTTACACCCAACACCATACAATTCAATATTGCAGGACTCTCACAACAACCTGGACTTTCACAAGTTTTTGTAATGTCATAAGACAATTTTTTTTGGTACACTATAATGAGACAGTTTCATTTTTAATACGGTAGAATGACCTTATCTAATTTCAACACACTACAACAACCACCCTCGAAAATTTTGTACTTGTGGCAGTCGGAGTTTCAATTTCACCTCAAAATACGTATATTGACCGTATTTGAGCAATTTTGACCAAAAAAAATTACATTATGAGAACACGTGTCACAATTTCGTTCAATCTGGATATTTTATTTAAAAAATGTAAAATAAATTTTAAATTGAAATAAAAATATAAGTAAACTTATAAGAAATAATTTATATTTTATTACATATAAATTAAACAAATAAATAAAAATAAATTTCAAAAATATGATTTGTTACAATAAAAAAGACGAATTACTTGCTAGAATTCAAAATCCCAATTAAAGGTTTATTGTAGCTAATTCCGTTTTCAATTTTGTATATTCTTTTATTTTTCTTTTATTACATGTAAAATATATTTAAATTATATTAAATAATTTAAATCCATAAATTACGAGAATGTGGTACTCCATTAATGGAGCTTCCATGGAAAACAAAAAAATATGTAATACATATTTATAAACTTTAAAGAATAGAGAATTATTATTTTTGAGTTAAAAATATTATTAATAAATAATTTAAAATTTTTGTAATCATTTATATAATTTCTTTTAAATTTATAAACTCAATTTATATTTTCTTTAGTTTATTTTGTTTGATGTTAACGAAATCGCGACGCGTGTCCTTATAATGTATTTTTCTTTTTTTTTAAATCAAAATCGCTCAAATATGGTCAATATAGATATTTTGGGGTTGGGGGGAACGGAACTCCGACTGCCATATTATTAATTTAACTGGAAAAATTGGTCGGAGTACATAAATTATGAAGGTGATTGTTAAAGGTGAATTGAAATTGAACAAGGCCGTTCTACTGTATTAAAATGGAACTGTCTCGTACCAATTTTTTTTTTTCAATGCAAGTGGTCTGTTTATAAGACTAGGGGAGAGGATGTTTGAAATCATGAAGAAAAACTGGACTAAAATCGTGGGAGGACTCTTTCAAGACAGAGCTAACCATGGTGAGGAAATTTTCTCGCTCAATCTAACCACAGTCTGCGCCTTCTACTAATGTTGGAAATGGTTGGTTAAAAATCATAACCATAACCATAATCAGCTAATAACCATTTACTTTTTCTGTACAATAATCGTAACCGTTCAGCAACCGACCAGTTACAACCATAACAGGTTCGATTTTTGGTTACGATTATGGTTAAAAACCGTTAATTTTTTGTTCTTTAAACTCGAATATTCTATTTTTCGAACACAAAAATTACAAATCTTCATATACGCACTTTCAAACATCCATTTTGAACGAAAATTTGTACGGGCTCATATTTCGGGTCGAAAATCTAATTTTGAATTCGGATTTAATTTTTTGGGTCCGAAAAATTATTTAAAAATTATTTTTCATAAAAAATGCAATAATACATAAAAAAATATAAAATAGGGAAAAATAATGAAAAATCCCAAACGAACGCACATGCATTTGTGGGGTTCCACATTCTTTTTCGTAACTAAAAAAATATTGTATCTAATGTGATTGGATATCGATTGAAAATAAATTAGATGCATTAAATCGGAGAATATAATAGAATAGAACAAATCATCGATGGTAGATGTAAATCGCATCAAACGGTATAATAGTATATGTCATTTACATCATTTAAAATTTTCTATTGAGAAGAAGACGATTGCACAGGAGCTGTGGAGAGAAGACGATGTTAAATTTTTTATGTTTTCACTTCCAAAAGATTTTCCAAGTCTTCTTGCACTTTGATCCTTCATTTCACTGTCTTCTACATTTAAGTACCTAAAAAACAAAAGAAAAAAACATATAAAATACTGAAATGTAATAATGAATTGAAAAAAAATATTAAAGGACTAAAGAACATAACAATAGACGGTAAAAAGAAATACTAATTGTGTAGCGCTCATAATTTTAACTAACGAACTAAGAAAAATATTATTCACGCTAAAACATGATCTTGAAGAAAACGATGGCTTCGACTTTATTTGAACTTAATCCGTGAACCAACTCAAAACGTGCTAAACATCCATGTCACGAAATCCGTAAACATTAAGCATGAAAACACGGAAGCATAAACGAACAAATGTCTTGCACAAATCACGCTCAAAAATAATGTTCTCAAGTGATAGTACGATGCATGATTTACCTGTAAATGTGAACAATGGTAACGATAAACTGATGTAGGCCATGATCACTGATCCGGAACGCCAGTCCTCGCTCCAGGTAGCTCCAGATCACCTAAAAGTGTTTGTAAATAAGGGGGTTTAGTCAAACCACTGACTAAGCAAGTTTCATGCACGTTCCATGACCTAGGCTTCTAACTTTGAATCTTTTACATCTTTTAGTCTTGGCTTAATGCAATGAAACTTATAACCTGACTTGACTCTATTCTATAGCATAACTTGACTTGACTTGGCATTAAAATGACATGATTTTTGTCTTTTAACCGCGAGCTCACTTGGCATCGTAGGTTCTACCGTCGTCTATGGTGGTCATACATGGCATGACATGAATTACCGGTTGGAGTACAAGTACCCCTTCCAGCCGTGAATAACATAAATACTTGACTTGGACCACAAGCCCGTTAATTATTATATGATCTTTAACTTGAATCCTATGACTTACATTTTATTAGAGCGATCTCTTTAAATGTATATTTCTTAAGGGAACTGTTAACAAGTAACAACTGGAATATGAATCACAGTAGGAAAATGTAAAAGGCGTATCAAGCATGTAATCATCTTAGCAACATCAGGTTAGAGCCGGTAGCAACTATTCATAGTTCAAATTACTAAAATAGAGAAACAACAATAGAGTACTAGATAACCTCTTTATAGGATCTTGTAGGGACAAACTTGATCAAATTCATAATTAGGAATCAATTAGTCCATGATCACATGGTGGCAAACAGCTAAATTAATCTGTCTTGCTAGCTTTCAATTAGTTATACTAGTAGTTCACAAAAATAGATATTGAAGTAGATGAGAACCGACATCATATCATTTCACAATAATTAAAGTTCGGGAAACATGAAAATATATTATAACTATTACTCAATCCGGAACTGTAATATAAATTCTAAAGCAACTTGCAACAAATCACAATTTTAACATGGATAACAATCGATTATATAAAGTAATGAATGAAACTTAGGAAATTTATATAGTTGGAGAAGATTATATAAATTTGGCATGCTAACGAATATAAAGATGATCGTGGCATAAACTATAAACATGATTTGTTAGAGATTATAAATAGATATATGTATACACGTCTAAACGTACCATATTCCGCTAGACTAATGCGATCCTCGGCTATATTGCTAAAGAAACTTGCCTTGGTAAGATTCTCCTAACTAGCTAAGCAAAATGAATCACGAACTTGTCCACCACCTTAGCCTAGCCCGAGCTCCGTCATTCCCTCCTACATGATGCGATCGGTACTAGTATTATTGGGCGGATAATATGTATAGTTTGCAAAGTACAAAGTGAGGATATGGTGAAGGAATAGTTTACTGGTGAGAAATTAAATAATTGATAGTGGTAAGAAGGTGAGAAATGAAGAAGGACGTGTGAATATGAAGTTACACCTCAAAACCTTTCCCCATTCTTTTTATAACTTTCAAGTGATTAAAATGGATTATGAAGTATATGTTTAAATGTGGTTAAAGACAGCATTTAGAGACTATAGAGAATTTGGGTGGTGTTTAATTTGTGAATTTGGATAGACTACAATGTAAGAACTAGCTAATTTGTATTATGACACGATAGAACGTCACTTGAATTTTTAGAGTCGGTTACAAATTGAGTCCCCAAAATACCGACCTATTTATCATTTTTTACTCATTTAATGTCATTGTTGCACTGTTCCACGTTTTTTGAATTTAACTAGAAGGATAAGGTAGAGTGTCATCATCATGAGAATTCGGAATATGGTCATGGTCATTTCATCATCATTATCAAACGAAAAGTAGTATTTCTCGCACAACCGGATGACGATTGAAACTGGTAGAGTCTAGTGACATCATCCACCAATTAGCCATCACCTGCGGAATCAATATACTGTTCCAGGTTCATCTTCCTTTTAATAGGATATAAATATTAAGATAAATATTTATGAAAATCGGAGATATATAATCCATTAAAGGATGAGAGATGAAGTTGAAGCGAACCAAAACAAAATATAAAAAGATGAACTCGAGACGTAGAGAGTAGTAATAACAAAAATCTATTTTCATATTCATAAAATAAACTAGTTTCAAAACCACAAAATTTAAATCCATGTCCATAAAAGCTAGTTTTAGAACCACTTAAGTTAATTCCAAGTTCATTAAATTTGAATTAAGCTACCATCGAGTCTCTCACAAATTTTAAAACCCTAGGGAAAAATGGTGAACCCAAAAATCCACTGAATTTGATTACTCCCTCTGGAAACTACGATCTTAATTAGGGTTTAGGATTTAGTATAAATAGTATTAGTTTATGGTTCATTCAAATAGTTTCAAAAATTCATAAGTTAATTTCATGTTCATAAATTTTAGTTTTATGTTCGATAAAGTTAGTTTCAGGAATCCAAAGTTAATTTTATATTCATTAATGTTAATTTCAAAAACTAAAAAATAATGGTTACAGGTTCCATCACACAATAAATATTAGTTTAGTTAGTTTCATGTGAATTGAAGTTAGTTTCATGTGTCTTTATACTAATTTCAAAATTTTTATATTAGTTTCAGTATAAATAATATTAGTTTCAGGTTCATTCAAGTAGTTTAAAAAACTCAGAAGTTAGTTTCATGTTCATCAATTTTAGTTTTATGTTCATAAAGTTAGCATATTCATTAATGTTAATTTCAACAACTAAAAAATAATGGTTTCAGGTTTCATCACACAATAAATATTAGTTTAATTAGTTTCATTTGAATTGAAGTTAGTTTCATGTGCCTTTATACTAGTTTCAAGATTTTTATATTAGTGTCAGTATAAATAGTATTAGTTTCAGGTTCATTCAAGTAGTTTAAAATACTCAAAAGTTAGTTTCATGTTCACCAATTTTAGTTTTATATTCGATATAATGTAAGTTTCAGCAACTAAAAAATGTTGATTTCAGGTTCCATCACACAACAAATAATAGTTAATTAGTTTCATGTGAATTGAAGTTAGTTTCAGATGCCTTTATACTAGTTTTAAGATTTTTCAGAATCACAAAAGCTGGTTCCATATTCACAAATCCATATTCACAAATCCTGAAACTAGTTGAATCAAAATTCCTGAAACTAGTACGAACATGTTTGAAACTAACTGTTATGTTTGTGAAACTAACTTCAGATTTTCTACCGTCAGTCAAGATGTCGCCTTGACTATTGTTAGTCAATGTGTCCTCACCTGACACGTGTCTATCGCTTTCTATCGCACTCAACCATTGCTTCACATCGCACTCTACTATCGACATCAACCGCTACTTAGTTTTTAAATTTAATTTTTTCATTAATTTTCGAAAAAATAATTAAACACACATTATATAATTTGTAATTAATTATAATTTTAAAAATTATAATTAATTACAAATATTCACATTACCCATAATTAAGGATGGCAATCAACAAGAAAGAGGACAACATTTACATGAGCCCTAAATTAAAATTCAACAATTTCTCAATATTCACATAAAACCTAAATTTAATTTCTCCAATTATTATTATTTTTTTATTGAATTCGATTGTTTGTTTAATCTCTTAACTTTGGAGATTTTAATTTAATTTTAATTGATTTTAATATTTTTGTTTAAAGATTTTAATTTTTTAATAGGGGTATTGAATATACGAAAAATATTTTTTTAATATAATATTTAAATACAAAGGATGTAGGTGGTTAGAGCAACATGTAATGCAACATCTTGTGCGACACGAGCAACACTTCATGACAATACTTAGTGCGAAAGGTAGGAGATTATTCGATCTCCACCGTTGAGGTTTTAATCCAATGAATTACAATGGGTGACTGACGTTAGTCAATGCAACACCTTGACTGATGATAGAAGACCTCAACTAACTTTTATATTCCTGAAACTAGTTTGACTTGGTATGAAACGACGGAAACCAACATTTATGCTCCTAAAACTAGGATGAGTTGCTTTGAAACTAGTGAAACTAATATTTATGCCCATGAAACTAATGCTTTATGAAATTAATATTCCTGAAACTAATACAAACATATTTGAATATTTGTGAAACTAAATTTTTATATAATGAAATTAAATTTTTGAAACTAGCAAACATAAAACCAACAAAGATGGGCATGAAACTAACAAAAATTTACCTGCAACTTATATTTTAGTAAATTAGTGTCGTTCCTTTTCCATATCCAGGCAACAATTAGCTGTTGATGGTTGTTGCTAAATTTTTATAGTAATTATCTATACAAAATCTATAAAGAAAAGCTCGAATTTCGAGTAACGCCGCGTTGCCCAGGCCTTTCCTCTTCTTCCACATCGAAAAATCGAATCAGAACAAATTTTTTTAAAATCCTTGTCGAAAACGAGAAGAAAATGGTGATAATATCAAAGAGAGATGAGGAAGAAAGCTTGTTGGAAGAAGAAGCGAGTAGAAATTGAGAGAAAAATAAAAAGAAGAGAGAAATAAGCATAGTGTATTGGTGATGGAGAAAGAAACGTGTTTAACCTGGAAGAAATTATGACTCAATAAGGGTACAATGGAAAAATAAGAAAGACATTAGTAAAAAAACAGAATGAACTTATTTATAATGATTTTAGCGAGCATGTTTGATTTGTAAGTTCATCATGTAAAATGATCTGTTTTTGTACATTTTTTTACTTTATATTAGAATTTACACAATATTCTATACACATTCTATACACATAGAGGAATTATATCTACACGAGAGCGTAAAACACTAATCCTTCTAAAGAGAAGTTATTCCATACATGTTTTTATATTTATGTTTATCTAATAAAATTTCCTTTTTGGAAAAGAAAAGAGAGGCACAGTTGTAAACTAAAAAGTTTCAAATCAAGTGTTCCTACTTCCCACTTTCCCACTTTCTTTTCCGTTTCTCATGAAATCTGTTCCCACACCGAAATAAAATAAAAGACGAAGATTCTATTTACCAAATCTAGCTAAATTTTTATTTTATAGTCAGTCAGTTAGTTTTTTTTTTCACAAGCTAACTAAATTAGGTTTTCAAACCAGTTAGCTTTTCAACTAATTTGTTTAAAAATATATGAATTCTTAACGAGTTTTTTATTAAAAAATTTATAAAGTTAAAAAACTAATTGAAAAACTAATTGTAAACCGGCCTAATAACACACCTATGATCTCTATTCCCATACCGGAATAACGAGTACCAACTAGGCAACTAGGAAGGGCCTAATAACACACCTGTGATCTCTGTTCCCATACCGGAATGACGAGTACCAACTAGGCAACTAGGAAGGTTCATGAGTAACAGAAAATCTGAGACTTTCTGATCTCACGAGTCTACGCAATATTCCAATTTCAAGTGGGCTTGAATAATGAATTCCACTGCACATTATTATTATGTACACTTTGTCACTATCGATGATAACTTTCATAAGGTGATTACTCATTACTTTCCAATAAATCTTTATATTCACATTAGTCAGCCTCTATAAAGACCATTAACCTATCAACAGAAACTTCAATCATTTTCCAAAGAGAATATGAGGTCGATCACAAAACTAATGATGATCATGTTTGTTTTTCTATGCAGTGAAAACCTTTTCTTACTTACTTCAGGGGCGTCTGCAGATGAAAATGCAGTGGCGATTATGTGCAAAGACAATGAGAGGAGAGCTCTTCTC
>JAYMSP010007321.1:0-10139 GCA_036897095.1 Plantago elongata
GAGCCCATCAGACTTGACTAAGTTTCCAACTTTGGTTTTAAAGGTGGCAGTTTTCTACATCAGTATGCTATGCAATGACGATCAATAACAGTTAAGGACAATCATTATCACACATTGGACTCTACCTTTCAAAGCATGTGTTCACCATTGTCAATTATATGTAGCATTTTCACGTGTGACTATCAGGAAAGGACTGAAGGTCATAGCATTGGATGAAGAAGGAAACCCAAACGACATGACAACAAATGTTGTTTATAAGGAGATTTTTAGAAATCTCTAAGGTATATAACTTTTTATTCACATCTTTATTTTTTTTTCATGTTAGTTAGTATACAAGTATTATAACTCGGTAGTTTTTTTATTAAACGGCTAAAGGGTGACTCGAACCCCCGACCTATTAGTTGGAGGTGAAGCGTCTTACCATCTGAGTTGTGCTTCGTTTGTGCCATCATTTTCAATACTTTGTATGCAATGCGTGTGGTTTGTCATCTACCGAATCTGAAGTCTTCGTACTTTTTTTTTCTTTCCTTTTTTTCTTTTTGTACAAACTTTCATTATTTCTTATTCTTATTGTTATGTACTCTATTGTTACGTATGGTGTTTCTTTTTTTATTATAAATTATTAATTCTTATTTTTTTTTGATTATTTATTATTTGTGTTAATAGGTAAATAACTACTATTTATAAAAAGTTCAATATATCGTGGCATCGCCACGGGTTAGTACTAGTTAGTTGTATAATACTCGGACGCGACTTCCCTTTTAGTCCGAGTACATATTTTTAAGAAAAGAATAGACAAAATAGGATAGATGAGAATAAAATAGGAAAGAGAGCTAAGCTATTATCTGTCGCCTGCAAACTTATTCAGTTCAGTTTAGCTCTGTATAGTTATATTTTATACTATAATTTAGTTCAGTTCAGATAGTTGCAGTTGAAAAGAACAGAAATTTAATAAAGTATGATAGAGTGTGAATATCGTATGAAAGTGATGAATAAAATGGAAGAGATACTATATTATTATTATAATGATAGTGAGTTATAAATATTTTTAAATTAGGAATGAGAAGTTGAATTTGAAATGTATGAAAATGAAAATTAGAAAATTGAGTTTGGTGTATATCATTTGACTCTCAATTATCAATTGTTATGTTAAGTAAGAGTGTAAGTGAAACGAACGTTCGTGAAAATTTCACGAAAAAAATCAATCAACACTTAGATCGTATTCGATATTGACCTATTTAAGTGTTTACGAACACGTTTGTTAATAAATAAACATGAACACAATTTATTAGTCGTCGGTTCGTGAACAAATTATATATATGATAAACATATATATTATTTTAAATGAAGTAATAAGTAATTCAACATAATACACATTTTACGTTTTGGTTTTCTTTGAAAACGATCTCCCAAATAAGAAAAGGCCAAATGGAATAAGAAGAGCTTAAATAGGCCAAATGGAACAAGAGGAGTTTAAATATAATGTAGTAAGGATTTGGTC
This sequence comes from Plantago elongata, assembly GCA_036897095.1. Classification (NCBI taxonomy): domain Eukaryota; kingdom Viridiplantae; phylum Streptophyta; class Magnoliopsida; order Lamiales; family Plantaginaceae; genus Plantago; species Plantago elongata. The sequence goes on from JAYMSP010007321.1 coordinate 1,502, forward strand.
ACTTTATCTCTACAAACTTATTCGGTCCAGTCATGTTCAATTCTACTTAATTAGTTAAAATAATTACAGTTGAGTAGAATGCAGTCTAATACGCATTCGTGTTATGTAAATTCTAATATGTTCATATAGAAAAAATTATAGCTACTCTCCCTACAATAACCCCTTATATCAAATAAGTCTTCAAAATTTAAAAAAAAAAAACACATTGGCCCTTTATCCACAATCTGAGTTGACCATCATTTGTTTGATTATCCACATGAATAATGTGAATGTGGCATGGAAATTGTGAGATTTGGCGGGAAGGAGTTGGACAATTAGGGTAAAAGGGTTATGGTTAATGTGAAATTGGAGATTCACAATTTCACACCCATCATACTTCATCTTCACCATCGTCTCATCTGCTCGACCTCACCACTAGAAACGATCAAAATACAGCCTTAAAAAAAATACCGTTTACATACATACATCTTCCATTCATCAATTACGGTGGGTTGGTGGTTGCTGGATAGCTTGATTTCCTCAATAAAATTCGACTATGGTGAGTTGTAAGTTTTTTAAAAATTTTAAACTTACATGTGTTAGAATTGCATGGTTAGTGATGATGACGATCGTTATGATTATCCATGGAATCAATCTATTGATTGAAACTGGATAAGAAGCCCTAGCTTTGACGATTTTAGTGGTTTTTTTAGGCCTTATGTATATCAAGATTCGGAATAATTTGTTGTTGGTATTAATTTCGTACTCTTTGTCTTTTTTTTTTTCACGTGTAATCTATTCAATATATGAATAAAGATTGGCAGGGATAAAATTGTGGTGACTCAAATAGCACATCACGGGTACAACTACTCGAAACTGTTGACAACTGTTATGTCTGAAATTTTAGATGATGTCCCTTCACAATATACATGTTATTTACAATGAAATTTGATGCTGAGGACTAAATGACATATTAGTCCAATTGCTACCAATTTAAGAAAAAGGAAAAATTCTTCCTTAAAAAAGAAAAGGATGAAAATGATTTTTCTCCATTTACACATCAGAAAACACACATGCCAACATGGATATTGCCTTTCGACTTTTGGATTGTTCCGTAATAGTTCAAACATTGCAGGGACTAATGTGTTTTTTCTTTAAGGAAGAGAGCCTAGGCTCTCGGATTTTATATATATATTAATCATGGCGGTTGAAGAGAACCCAGAAACACCAAAAGCCGTAGCATAATTACATCCCACAAATATGCCCACCTAGCTAACCGAACTATTACCCGCCTATCATATACAAAATATACTAGAACCATGTTAAGCTTAGAAACCACAAAAACAATGGACGAGCAATAAGCATTAACAATGTACCCTAAGAAGAGGAGCTGATGATCGTGCCAACTCCTTTGCCATTCCGTGCCCTCTTCCGTGCCAAAAGATGTGTCATGAGCCAAGCGATGTACCAATAATTCCAGTCCCTCAGCATAAGCCTGGTCATATGCCAATGTATCCAAGTCTCACACCAGATAACTCCAATTTTAACATCTGTCGTGCCAAGAGTTTGCCATGCCCAAAAACTGCTTATGTTTCCTATCTCCCTGAACATTATCCCTGCCAGATTGCCACTACCCCAGTCATCTACCATGCTAGTGATCATTATAGTACCTTTAGCTATTCCCAAAGCCAATCCCTGGTTTGTATTCTGATAGCATCCTGCAGAATTGAAGAACCAAGCATATCCCCTTACTAAAAACAACAACAAACTAGTTCCTTCAATTGCTTTCTTACACAGGGAGCAGGGATGTGAACAAGTAACAAGCATCAGCTTAACAGTTCCTATAGCTACTAATAGAACTAGTTTACACAAGACCTTCATTACATAGCAATCAATGGAGGAGCTGTACAACAGGGAATTCATAACATCTACCAAGTCTGCAGGCTCCTCTACCCAAAAAAAAAAAAAAGTTAACCTATACATGCCTGATATCATAGTAGTGAGCACAAAAGAACCACAACTGCACAAACTAATTTGCAAACTAGAATCAGAAAATAAAAATAAATGGAATGGGCCCTGAGAATTCTATTTTTGGCCTCTTGATGACTGTATATTCCTTTTTTGCAGACATCTTGATTGTTCAAAATTTTTTTGAACAGTAATATATTTCTTTTGCAGTCTCCTTCATTGTTCTTTTTTCTACTCAACCCCCAAAACACCATCAAGAGTTCAACACTTTTAGAAATTTTACAGTTTAAAGACGAGTTCAAGGTGAAGTTGCTAACTAACTTAACCAAACCATGATCAGACCACCAGATTGTGTAAAGCTCAGTGGAGCACAACAATTCACATGGAACATAGGATGACAGATGATCAATATCTATATGTTCATTATGCAGACACTTGTAGTTGAGATAAATAAAAGAAACTGAAAAATTAAACAAGAGGGGGGAATACTCTTCTACCTGCAGACACCATATGTAATGAATCCAACACACTACCCATAAAACAAAAGAATGAAAGATGCATATGAAAGAAATGGTTAGGGCACCAGTTCCTCCAAGCTTGAAGCCCTAACAGAAAAGTGTAAACACCCAACCCCTGTTTCTGCACCCCCCCCCCCCATTAGTGCTCCCTGCAGTCACCAGCCTGAAGGCAGTGAAATACCACACTTTGGTACAAGAAAACCAACCTAACTCTCTAATGCTTTCCCACATCTGAGTAATATTATTCTTCTACTCATGGAATACAAAACAATTCTTTTTATCTGAAAGCCTAACATTTTTTACCTCTCTTTGTATCTTTTTTTGGGAAAGCTCTACTGAACCTTCTATATTTTAAGGTCGTATGCCTTTTTTACCTAGTTTGATGGCTTTTCTCTGATGGAGAGGAATTCTACCTATCAAAACCACATCATACAGATACTGAAACCAACACAAAGTTGCCACAAGACTAATACACAAGAGAATTATCACCAAAAGCTGAAAAATACAGAAACTGTGCATTGTGTGCATTAAACATAGTTAAGACAATGTCCATTACCTCCCCTCTTGAGTCTTCTGATATAAGCTAAACCTGACTTGCCACTGTAAGCCAACTGTCTTGTGATGACAGGGAAGTCATTAACACCAAGGATCATGGATTTCTTGTTCACCAGGGCACTTTAGCCAATGCATCTGCAACTATATTTCCCTCCCTATAGATGTGAGTAAATCGAACTTCTCTACCTCTACACAGCTCATGTATTTTGGATAGTAAAATACCAAGTTTCCAGTGCCACTTTTGAGATGGTTTGACGATGAGTTGAAGTGCTAGCATGGAATCAGACTCCACAATTATTTATCAAGATTTGAGCCCTTACAGATGTCCAATCCTTGCCATATTTCCATCGGCTCTGCAAATATGATTGATGCTCTCCCCAGGTAAGTCTAAAAGCCTGAGATCATTCTTCCATCTTCATCCCTTAAAACTCCACCACTAGCATCTTGATTAGATAGGCTATCAAATGAGCCATCTGTGTTGAGTTTGTGCCAATTCTTTGGGGGTTTATGCCAATATATGATCTTGACTTTGGTTCTAGTGATAGCAGGTAACAAAATGTTCCATCCCCTGGCAATAGCAGTGTCCCCTTTCCAAAAAGAATGAGGGAATGGCTTGGCTGTATGATCTAGCTTTAGAGCTTTCATAATCTGCAGGATTATGACTTGAGCTTTGATGGAAACTCCTTCATATTTTGCTGCATTTCTAGCTCTCCATATGTACCAACCAATCAGGGTAGGTAGAAGGATCCTGATGTGATCTTTTCCTACATTTTCTGATGAATAAATCCAGCTCTTCAGTCTTCCTGCCATTGAAATATGGCATCCCATTGGAACTTGAAAAAGAGCAAAGAACCATTCCCACACCTCTCTAGCCTCTGCATTGTATAGCATAACATGAAGAATGGACTCTTGTGATCTGCAGCAGTGACATTTGGAAGCCAGAGTGATGCCTTTTTGTTGTATCACCAGATCCATAGGCAGCCAATTGTGGAGAAGTTTCCACCAGAATGTAAATATGTTAGCTGGAATCCTTGAACCCCAGATGATGTTCAGCAGAAATTAAGTAGAGGCTCTCTTTCTGATGTTCTCCCATGCAGATTTTGTAGTAAAGTCACCATCTGTAGATAACTTCCATACAGGTTTAGCAGCAGATTGTTCATGAACTGGAATTAAAGAAACCTGTACAGCTACTGCAGGCTGTAAGTAAAGCCTCAAAGTATCCCATTCATATATTAGAAACCTGTACAGCTACTGCAGGCTGGAATTAAACAAACATGTACAGCTGATGTGTTATTAAATTAATTCTGGGGATAGAAATGTAATTAGAAACTTTTGTAGGGCGTGAATGAAATTTGTCCATTCATATATTATAAGACACGTTATTATTATATTATTTTTTGAACGAAAGAACTTGTCTTATTGATAACAAAAATAAAGTACGAACATTTAGGGGCTGACCATAGCGTCCACACCCAATACAAAGGTAACTAAGAAAAACAAATGCAAACATGAAATAACTAAGTTATTCTAACAAGTGTTGAACTACTGCTACTGCTTTCCGACTCTGACAACGAATTGAAGTGATATGGACCAGAGACTGAATGATTCCTTGTACATCAATATTTCGTTGTTGAAAGATCTTCCTACTTCGAGCGTCCCAGTGTGATAAAATATAGCGAATAGAGTACGGAACACCGATGCCTTCCCTCCTTTGCCTTTAGCGAAGCGGCGTATGCAGATGATCTGTTTAGGCCAACTCGTAAGGCACGGATGTGGAGGCCGCAACCATGTCAGTCCTCCACACAAAATTGCATATGTGCTAGTGTAGCAGAAGAATAAATGATCAACAGATTCATCACAATCACAAAAACCACATTTGCCATATGTGGATACACCAAAATAAGCTAATCGGTCCTTTGTCACCAAACGTCGATCCAACGCCAACCACATGATGAAAATGGCTTTCGGTCGAGCCTGATTATGTACGACCACATCAAACCATTCCACTTTGGGTGGTCGACCACATCACAACACATAGATTGCATGAATGATCGAGCCACTCCTAGATATCACCTAACAAACTTCGAACACGGAGGATGGCTTTGATAGTAGGTGAGCTACATAGGGGAGCAGATCAATCCTCCATATCTTGAATTTTTATGTAGTAGAAGTATATCCCTTAACCCATAACGAATCCGCCTTTGTTTGGATTTTCCATAGGAGTTTGGAGAGGAATGTTAGGTTCACACATGTAGATTGATAACGTTAAGTCCACCACACACCCTCCGAGTACATACTTTTTTTTATTTGAAACGGCTAAAGGATGACTCAAACTCCTGACCTATTGGTTGAAGGTGAAGCGTCTTACCAACTAAGTTGGGCTTCGTTGTCCCTCGTAATACATACTTGATCCCATGATATTAAGGCTTTCCGGTAAAAGTAAGTATAGTAAAAGAAAAGATTTTCCTAATATATGAGAAAATCTGGTTTCATAATAAATAATCAGTTAGAAACAATATAAACCGGTTAGTAAATTTTATATAAATACCACAATACACAACATAATTTTATCACAAAACCATACCACTTAACTATCTTTCTCTCACTATAAAAATTCCAATGAGAGAAACCGAATTTATCCTTAAATACTCTCGTTCCAAGTGCATCATCAGCCATCCACCGCATGAATGCGAAACACCTCCATCCGAGTTGAATTTGAGGACAAAGCAAGTATCATCGGACAAGGCAAGGACAAGCGAAAAGGCACTCCGCTTGGTCACGCCATTTATGATTTTTAGTGGAGTTGAAATTTGTGCCAATATTAGTAGTAGCTTCGTCGAATAGCATGGTACGTGATTGGATCTAACCTCCATTCAATTTTCTGTAGCCTACATTTCTATATTATACATATGGCCTTAGTTTGAATAACTTACAATGCACACTACAAAAGAGCAGCTGCTATTCCTTGATCTACAATTGCTATGGATGCATGTATATTAGTTTTCTCTCCTTCGTTGTCAGATCTACAATTGATTCTCTTGCTTTTTTGTTTAATTCATCTTTTTTTATTTAATTGAATGATTTATTTGTTGATTGGTTTGATTTCTAAGTGTGTTTTTTTGCTACTGTTTGAAAATATTATTCATAAAAAACGGTCTTGATATCGATGGTTATGATTTTAATTGTTGATGTTATAGTTTAAGCATTATGGTTACATTTTTAGCTTGTTTTGAATGTTTATGCCCGTTATTAAGCGTTTTAAGCATCAATGTTAGTGAATTAAAAAAAATCTTATAGTTCTGCATGTGTTTTATTATAGTTTAAAAAATATTCTTATAGTTTTAAAAGGAACTGTTACAATTTAAGTATTAATATTACTGTTTTTAGTTTGTATTAATTGTATGTATATACTTTATTGTAGTTTTAAGATGCAATATTATGGTTTAAGCTTCAATGTTAGTACTATTGTTAGCTTGTGTTGAATATTTATGTTTGTTATCATTTTTAGCGCATTGGTTATATAGTTTTTAGACATATTGTTGTAATTTTTACAATCAAAATTAGATTTTTAAACTTCTGATGAAATATTTACAATTCTTTTTTATTATTATTTTAAGAATAATTGTTACAGTCTTACAAATCATTGTTATGATTTCGGCATTAATGTTACCGTTGTTAGCTTGTTTACATATCTTGATTTGTTATAGTTTTAAAATGTATTTTATAGTTGTAAGAGCCACGGATATGGTTTTAAGCATCATTTTTACCATTTTTGGTTTTTTTTGCATGTTCCTTATCTGTCTAAAGCATAATAGTTTTAATGAGCGTTTTTATGGTTTTAACGAGTTGGTGAATATTTTAAGCAGGTGATAACGATAATATCAAGTTTGATGATAGATCTCTCAAAAGTGTCATTGCAGTATTGAAGCAACAAACACAAAGTTTATTGTAATTTTTTTAATAATAAATGTTTAAAAACCTTTGGATATCCGAATGGTTTTATATTGTAATGAATGAATGTTCCAAATAGAGTTTTTTAAGCTTGCTTAATGATATTTTAATGGTATTCCTGAAATTTTTAGATTTGTTAATGTTATTAGATCGTAACTTAAAATCATAGCAAATCATAAAAAAAACTATCACGTAGTTCCTTAAAATCATGCAATACCGACGATCTAAACCACACCATCATCGCTTAAAACATTGACAAAATACGTTTAAGAATAATTAAAACTTTTAATTCTAACAACTTAAAACCTTAACTTAATCTATTAAAAGTACAACGAAAAATGTGTAACTCATCGTTTTTTTGAGAAACTCACCGGTCAAACTGTTAAAAATCAAAAATCGCAAAAAACACTATAAACCCTTGATTTTTCAGTGTTTTAGGAAAATCTTAACTTTTCCAAGACTTTAGGTTCTAGTAATTGCCATCCTTACCACTCCACAGAATACTCCGACAAATACGCTGAATGTGATCCAACACATCTTTGCGAAAGGGGAAGACCTGGAGCCAGTAAGAGGTAATGGAGGTAATGATACTCTTTAATAATTGCTCACGCCTAGCATAGATTAAGAGTCTGGTTGTCCCGTGTTTAAATCTTCCCAGGATACGATAAATTAGTGGTTGATACTGCTGGATAGTGAGTCGCCGGTGGGATAAAGGAACACCTAAATACCGCACCGAGAGTGCTCCAAGGCTGAAACCATTTAGTTCCAATATACGTTGTTGGACATGAGTCGAGATCCCTCCACAAAATACTCTTGTCTTTCCAAGATTTGCCCTTAATCCGCATGAGTCAGAAAACTGCTGTAATTGTTGCATTGTAAGTTGAACCCATCTCTCATGCCCTCGCATAAAAAGTATTAGATCATCCGCAAAATACAGATTGGTGATATGCAATTTTTCACACTTTGGGTGAAAATTAAAATCTAGGCAACTCCTCAGTTTTTGCAAGCTACGATGCAAATTTTCTATGCTGAACACAAAAAGGAATGGAGAAAGTGGGTCACCTTGTCTCAATCATCTCCGAGCCTCGATGAAGAACCATTAATAACATATTTATAAGACATTGTCGTAACACATCTCATGATCCAGTGTACGAACTGTAAAGGGAAACCTAGCACTTTCATAATCATCTTCAGGGCACTCCAATCAACATTATCATAAGCCTTATATGGATCCATCTGTATCGTACACCTAGGAGAGATACCCTTCAAGTTATAACCCTTGACAAGTTCCAGAGCCAATAAGATATTATCCTAGATAACATTGCCCGGCAAGAAAGCAGACTGACTATCAGCGACAATGCTATTTATGACCTTATCCAGTCAAGTAGTGAGCACATTAGAGATTATCTTGTAAATAGTCGTGCAACACGCAATGTAGTCTAGAGAGTTATTTTAACTCCCTAGACAACATCTATTTACAAATACAAGGTGTTGAGGTAAAAGCCCCAACGCTTGGGTATAACAAAAACTAACTAAGTCCACTATTCAGGATCCACAAGCAAAGGTAGTCTTCAGCTTAGAGCTCACTCACCTAGGATGTAACCCTGCACAAGTGACTAAAGTGGGTGGGGGGGGGGTGTTAGAACCTTTAGATCAGGCTTTGCTCG
>JAYMSP010007322.1:0-10139 GCA_036897095.1 Plantago elongata
TTCTTGCTTGGGCAGTTCAAACATTGGAAAAGTTCTTTTACTAATAAATCGATAGTCAAAATCATTCCATTCCGGGTTTTTTATTCTATCAAAGCGTCGTATTTCTAAATTTTCATACTTGAAGACTAATTCTATAATAAAACAAATATTGCAATTATCCTTCACTCCCCCTCAAGTTGGAGCGTGAAGATTATTAACGCCCAACTTGCCAAGTAGAAATTGGAAATGGTCTACTCCTAGGACTTTCGTGAAAAGATATGCTACTTGATGGGTTTTCGAAATATGACAAGGCACGATGTCTTTTGACTCAACTCATTCCCGAACAAAATAACAATCCATCTCAACATGCTTGATCCGCTCGTGAAATACTGGATTGTTAGCAATGTGGCAGGCTGTCTGGTTATCACAAAATAATGGAGTGGGTTCTTGTTGAATGGCCTCCAAGTCTTTCAACATCCACCGAAGACATAAAATTTCACTTAGCGTTGTAGCCATGGCACGGTATTATGCTTCTGCTGAAGAACGAGAAACTACTGATTGTTTCTTTGTACGCCATGAAATTGGAGCACCACCAAGTGAAATGAAATAGCCAGTACTTGATCGCTTAGTCATGGGACAACCTCCCCAATCCGAACCACAGTATGCCTTAAGGGAAAGGAATCCATAAGAAGGAAGAAAATTTTCTTGCTCGGGCGTTGCCTTCAAGTACCGTAAAACTCGGCCAGCTGCATCCATATGGGCATGCGGTGGAGTTGTGACGAATTGACTCAACATATTAATTGAGAATGTAATATTTGGTCTCGTGACAGTCAGATACAATAAGCGACCGATGAGGCGTCGATACGTTGCTGCATCAACTAATGGGCTAGTGTCAGAATTATCAAGCTTGAGTTTTTGCTCCATGGGAAAGGAACTTGGCCGAGCCCCGAGTAAACCACACTCACTCAAAATGTCCAAAGTGTATTTTCGCTGACTCAAAATCATTCCATCAGATGACCGAGCCACTTCGATTCCAAGAAAATACTTTATGGGTCCCAAGTCCTTAATGTTAAATTGCTTGTGTAAATACTCTTTGACTTGACGAATTTTCACTTCATCATTTCCAGCAAGGATTACATCATCGACGTAAATGAGTGCAGCCACATATGTCGAACCTTTCTTGAAAATAAACAAAGTATGGTCTGCTCGAGATTGTTGAAAATCAATGTCGAGTATGGCATGAGTATATTTATGATACCAATTCCTTGATGCTTGTCGTAGTCCGTACAATGATTTTCTTAATTTGCAGACCCTCGTATCGCCTAGTTTGGAGAAACCTTGAGGAACCTTCATGTAAACATCCTCATCCAAATCTCCATGTAAGAACGCATTGTTGACGTCAAGTTGATGAACGAACCAGCCCTTTTTTACAGCTACAACCAATAAGCTTCTACTGTTATCAATTTTGCTATCGGAGCAAAGGTTTCGTGAAAGTCAATTCCTTCTATTTGTGTAAACCCTTTGCAACAAGTCGTGTCTTATATCTTTCAACATCACCATTAGGTCTATACTTTGTTTTATTGACCCATTTAGAGTCCACTGCCTTCTTGCTAGGAGGAAACTTTGTTAAAATCCAAGTTTCATTTTCTTCAAGTGCTTGGATTTCTTTCGTCATCACTTCGCGCCATTCGGGGCTTTTGACAGCCTGAGAAATATATTTTGGCTCATCACGTGAAGTGATGGCTGCAAGAAAAGCTTTGTGAGCATGAGAAAACTTTTTATATGATATGAAATTGGATAAGGGGTGTACCGTAGAGGAACCGTGAGTGGTTGTGGGTTGTGAATGGTCTATAGACTTGGGTAAATCAACCTGGAAGTTTTTTAAGCGTACAGATTGTTGTTTAATCCGTTTGCCTAGATGGTTTGATGTAGTCCCAGTGCTCTTGTCAACTTCTTTGCCATGTTCAACAATTCGAGGCTCATTCTCATTCACATTGTCATGCATATGTTCACCTTCACGGGTGATTGTCATGTTCTTTTCTTCATTGAGCTCTACTAAACTAGTTTGGTGCTCATTCTCAATTAACCCTCATTCTCCATATATTGCGGAATAACGGATTCTATTCGCACTTTGTTTACATGGGAAGTGTTCTTCAAAAAATTTTACATCTCGAGAAGTATATATATTCTTGCTCTCCAAATCAAACAATCGGCATCCTTTTTGACAATTTGGATATCCAACGAAGATACATTTTCTCCCCCTTTCACCGAATTTATCCCCACTCTTCTTGTTGCCATGTGCATAGGCTAAACATCCAAAAACTCGAAGATGGTCTTTGTTCGGTATTTTTCCAACTAAGATCTTATACGGGGTTCTATTATCAATCGCTCTAGAGGGTAACCTATTTATGATATAGGTTGCAGTCAACACACACTCCCCCCAAAATGATATAGGTAAAGCAACTTCAAATCTAAGTGCTCTAGCAACTTCAAGTATGTGCCTATATTTTCTTCAACGACTCCATTTTGCTACGGAGTGTCAGTACATGAAGTTTCAATTAAAATTCCATGCTCAATATAAAATTCCATCATCTTATTAGACTGAAACTCAACCCTGTTATCCGTGCGAATCCGTTTAATTTTCTTCTCAAATTGTGTTTGCACCATATGATAAAATGACACTAAAATAGCACCAACTTCAGACTTATGCTTCATCAAATATACCCAAACACCACGGCTAAAATCATCGACTATTGATAAGAAATAATGTGCACCAGAGAAGAAGAATGTTTATAAACTCCCCAAATGTCTTAATGAATCATTTCAAAACATGAAGATGTTTTAATAGAACTAACTGGGAATGGCAATCTAGTATGCTTAGCTCTTAAACATGAATCACAATGCTCAAAATCTTTATCAAAACCAAATAAATGCTTTAGTTTTGCGCCGGAAGCATGTCCCATGCGTTTGTGTAATATCTCTGGACTCACCTTTGCTATCATAACCATTCTTTCATTCTTCACATGTTCCAAAAGATAAAAACCATCGCAATGTTTACCCACACCAATCAGGGTCCTCGACGGTAAGTCCTGCATTATACAATAATTTGGGAAAAAGGTGAGTGAACAGTTGAGTTCACTTGTTAATTTTCTCACTGAAGGTAAATTGCATTTGAACTCTGGAATATTTAAAAAACACGACTTATTCTTAACCCATTCGGTATCTTGTTTTCCCAATACTTGTCACTGGAATGCTATTGCCATTGGGGATTTTAAACGGTAGTCCAACACCTGACATTGTTTGTTCGTCTAGTAAACGTTCATCACAAGTGATATGACGTTAGTCTAATTTTTTGTTGTTGTAAAGACATGGCGTTGTTCCCTTATAAGATGATAACATGATTCAACAAGATTAAAAATCATCACACAATTCATTTCCAACAAATTTTCATTTAGTCCAGGGATCTATTTAGTCAATGATGTTATGTGTTGCATTTTTCTGGTAAAGGCTAGATACTGCAAGCATAAATGTTAGGTTCTCATAGTATAACTTTCACTTCTTTTAAGAACCCGATACCAATTTCAAGGATGCTCATGACTGAATATGCATATTTGCTATAAATTACCGATTCATGAATATCTTATAGTATCTTTGATGGACAGATGATACTCCAACACTGATCAGTTGAGGGAGCTAAGCAAGGGCTCAATGCGATATCGACGACAATCATACCTAGTTCAATGGCAATATAGCAACACCATATTGACAATTTCAAATAGTAATTGAGATGGCATACTGAAGTTTGGACTATATTTCCCTGTGAAAATCCACTTATATTTTAAGTATAGCCAATGCAATATGTCTTTTTTAGATTATTCTATAAAATTAGAACATGTATCTATAGTTTCTTGTTCAGCTTCACACTAAGAATATGTAAAGATCAAAGCTGTCATATCTCATGTATAATTCCAGGATGTATGTGTCTAAGCTTGAACTGAAAACAAAATGTCTCTGTTGGCTGTAATATATGTTGAGTGTTGCATTTCTAAACAATAATATACAGTTTCTCAAGCATATTGATATACAACGGCACACACTGTTCTGTTTTTACTTTTTCGTTTCCAAACCAAACTTTAGCCACCTGCGTATGTATGTGTTGTAATTTGTCAAACATATGCATGCAAATGGAATATGAAACTAGAGTCTTGTTGAGTTCATGGGGAATATTAAGGTCTGTGTATCAGAAAGAAGTGTTGTAATAGAACAGAAACTGAACTTGTCTCATCCTGTTACCTTGATGGGAAGAGTCCTCAGAAGAGAGTATAGAATGGACCTTGGGCTCATAGTTTAACTCATACCTTCTCGGCCTTTTGGCTAAGATCAAGTGTAGTATATATCCATATCAGTTTAATACTCCCTCCGGTCTCCGGTCCAATAAAAAATTCATAATTTTACTTTTTTAACGTTGTTAAAAAACTTCCTAACCCATACATATAAAATTTTTATCCCACTAACTAATATTTCTTTATATATATTTCCTCTCTTCACCATCATTTCGTCCAATCTCTCACTTATTTTATAACTCAGTTACAAGTTTATCAACATAATATCCCACATATACTATTATACCATTATTATTTCTTAATTTTAGAGAAAGCAACCACCTTGAAAGCATTAAAAAGAACGGAAGGAGTATTTGATATAATTTTTTGAGGGGGGAGAGTCCGATGTGTAGCTTGCTATTCGGGTTCTTCTGAGTGTCGCCTAGGCATTGCACTATTGCTTGGGCCTGGCACACCCCACCAATCCAGTTTTAAGTGTGTTGGAATTTCTGTACTTTCCTGTCAATTTATTGTTCAATTCTTCTTTCTGTATTTTTTGTATAAACTACTGAGAACTTGGATTGTCAGGCCAAGTAGGTAACAAGATGGGCTTGAATTTAGTAAGGCTGCATCAAGGCATTAGGCGGGCCTGTAGATCCTGAACTTATTCTGCTACTAATTGATAAATTTGGTCTGGACCTGGACAGCCCGGATTTTGACAGCTAATCTGTTCCATGATTTTGTACAGAAAAACTGGACTTGGTTAGTAAACAATCATCAATATCTTCAGCCTGTATTGGTTTCTAATTAAAGCGACGAAAACAGTATCACAGACCACTGATGATTGTGAGAGCTAGATTAATAGTGTACGTCTTTGGGTGTTTCTCGGACTTATCGACATTAATATTCCTTCAGTGATGGATCTAGTTTCGCACCCTCTAGCTATAACTCTCGGCTTATTCGTTGATTTGTGATGCAGTTATGAAACTGAATATCCATTGAAGAATTTAGTGTATTAAATGATTATTGTTGAGAATTACAGAGAGAGTAATTACAATGAAGAAGACGAGTTTATATAGAAGCTAACAGACTAACAGGTATAGAAGAAAACGCAAAAAATGCTTTTGCATATTTACTTAAGTTCATACTTAATTAGGTTCTAAGGGACTAATTATCGGAGCAACCGTGATCGTCGTTGGATATGAAGGTTGACAATTTGCTTGAATATGACATACTAGACGGGGTGACTAGATTTCATTCGTCTTGGAACTTTGTGTGAGCTTGGTTGGGGAGTACTCTTTCTTTACAGTTCGTGATCAGTTAGGGGTCTGGTTCGTGAAAATTTTATTTTAAGTACATTAGAGTGAGACACTGTCATTTTAGGTATATTAAAGTGAAAGTGATCAATTTTGATGCACTACTGCAACCACCCGTCTAATTGAGGAACTCCGATCGATTTTTCGATCTGGCCACCATACGTATAATTTTTCCTCCAAATTCTTATTTGGCCCGTATTTGACTTATATTTTTGTATTTAAAATTTAAATACGGGACACGTGTCGCGTCCACGTTAATTCTTGGTATAAATTGTGTATTATAATTATAAAATAATTTTAAAAATTATGAAAAATATTTTAAAATATTTTAAAAATTATAAAAATTCATTTTACATTTTTTACAAACAATAAAAAATTACGTTTTTTACAAACAACAAAAAAAAATTAAAATCGCATTAGCTAATTTATGGGTATAAATTTTTTAATAAAATTTAAAAAATTAATAAAAAATTAAAAAATCAAAAACACAATTTGATACAGTAAACCTTCATTTGGGTCTTTGAATTTTGTAAGTGATTCATTTTTTTTATTGTAGCAAATTGTATTTTTTTAATTTATTTTTTATTTCATTTATTTATTTATTTTATATGTAAAATGTAAATTTTTTTTTCATATTCATAAAAATATTTTTCAACATTATTTTTTAATTATATTAAACATTTTATACCCATCAATTACAAGAGAGTGACACGTGTCCCGTATTTCAATTTGAATTCTAAAAATTCGAGTCAAACACGAGTCAACTGTTAGAATATGAAAGCTCTGTAGCTAATGCGATTTTAATTTAATTCTTTTTAAGAAAATATAAAATGAATTTTTATAATTTGTAAATTATTTTATAATTATAATACACAATTTATACCGAGAATTAGCGTGGACGCGACACGTATCCCGTATTTGAATTTCAAATACAAAAATACGAGTCAAATACAAAGTTGGAGGGAAAATTAAACGTCCAGCGTCCACGTCATTAATTTAATTGGAAAATCAATCAGAGTTCCTTAATTGGACGAGTGGTTGTAATAGTGTACTTAAATTGGTCACTATCAACTTAATGTACTTCAAATGGTAGTGTGTCACTCTAGTATACCTAAAATTAAATTTTCCCGGTTTGGTTCTAAGCTGTTCGGTTTTGGATGTAATTTTCTTGCTTTAGTACCTGTTTGGTTAGTGACTTGAGGCTGTGTTTTTAAGCTATTCTCTGTATTTTGACTCTCAGTAGCTTCCCTTATGCTCTGAGTTTGTTTTGTCTCAGCAAAAAAAAATTCAACTTCTTCAAAAGAAAAAGAAAAGTGAAAGTGGTTTAATTTGATTCCGGCTATATCACTAGCAACCATGCTGAATGAAAATATTACATACATGGTGTGTTGGTCCCAAAACCTAGTACGGAATTTACATTCTCCCACATTACAAACACGTAAAAATAAATATTTCGTATACCATATGACTAAGACTTCGACCCTCAATCAACCCATGCAGCTGCACAGTGAGGACAAAGCAAACTGTTCTTTCGCATTTCTTTCGCTTTTTACTAAAAAATATCGTGTATTTGCTGATTTTAAGCAGCATACTCTAATTTTTGGAGGGACTTCTCCGTACGGAGAGGCAGAGGCCCAATACTTGAGTGCTAAAACTTTTTATATTCAGATAACTACTTGTGATTTTGTGAATTTCATACTGCACTTCCTTTATTTTCCTGGCTTGGCGTGATGCACTATAATGTTATTATAATTCAGTAAATTTGTCAATTGAGGATGGATTAATTGGTATATGGTCCAAACTGACCATGGGCTTCGATGTACAACCCTCCACTTTAAGTTGCTTATGGCTCAATTTCCCTTTTATTTGTTTATGGGGCTGATGTAGCTTATTTTCACTATTCTAGCTCCCCTAATAGCTTCTGTTGCCTACAGTCCACCTTTAATTGCTAATTGTGTTGAGGTAAAAGCCCTAACCCACGGATGTTACTAAAATCGACCAACTAACTCTTCCAATCTTCCAAGTCCTCGGGTGACAAGAGCTCCAATTCTTGCATCCGAATCTCTATTCCCGAACCTGCACAGGCGATTAGAGGGGGGGGGGGGGGTTTAGAACCTTTAGACCCGGTTTGCCTTGGATCAAGCCAGATGTGAGACTTTACTCGAGAGTGATTGTAGGTCAACTATGTATAAATGAAGTTAATAGGCTTATAGTATAGTGAAAAGATCAAGTGAGCATGCTTGAGTTTACCTTGAAAGGTGTTCCTTATTTATAGAGATTAATTCTCTTCTTGGATCAGACTTGTTGGATCGTACCAAGTGTTGGGCTAATAGAGCTTAATTAAGTCTGTGGATCATACGATTGTCATAACCCATGTAGCTTTTTGGGCCTCAGGGCTAGATTAGTCATTTTGTAGGTTTTTAGGGCATCGGAGTCTTCCCACACGTTGTTACATCCGAAGTGATGGTTCCGGACCAAAGTTTCCGGAACAAAGCCCTCCGCTACTGACGTATTATGATTTGCCACACTCGGTTATCTTTAGGTCCGGATGTGTGCATATGTGATGTTGGCCCGGACATGATATCCTCGGATGTGATGCATCTGTCCAGATATCCTTATCACGGTATTCTTTGTATGTCTCGACCGATCTTGACCTCGGATGGTCTGAGGCTTGGGTCCTTGGAGTTTTTCCCTTTTAATACCGTGATGTCTTAGGATTTGTCTTTGGGATGTCCGAATGACGGATTGGACATATTTCCGTATCAACATATGTCCCCCTAGTTTCCAAGTATCTTAGTAAAATATAGTTGGGAACTATAAAAAAGGAGAGGTCTTTTTGTTCAATCAGTTTCATAAGAAAAAGAAATCCGTGTCTAATGGTCCTTGTAATCCTTTTGTGAGTATCTCCCCCGCCCCCCTCCTTTTTCATACAATCCGAAGAAAAATGTCTCAGATTGTAATTTTGAGAGAGAAGTATTTGTATTTGAAAGCGAACGTCCGAACCTAAGTACATTCGAGAGGATGTGTCGATCATCCGAATGTTGAGACATCCGGAGAGACTGCGTGAATGGTGTGCCCTTGTCCGGATCGGCGCGTTGGCTGACCAATTGTTTCTTTTTGTCTTTCGAGATGCCTCATGATTGTTGGATTAAACAGATCAACGGTGGATATGAAGAGGCGGGAAGCAATAAATGCATGTGTTACCCAAATTATCCTCCTATAAATAGGGGTTGTCGCTTCCATTTTTACCGCAGGCGATCAAAATTTTAACCTATCCGAAGTGAAGAGAAGACTTTGCGAGGTAAGTTTCTATTCTTTGTGGTTTTTTGAGTTCGGGTCTTCTAGTCTTCAGACCTATTTGTAATTTTCTTCGATTGATGTGTCTACAGAATGTCGAAGAATCAGTCCGGTCATTTTCGTTGGGCCCACTACCAAGATGAGTATGCCACTCGTCCATCCGTGCCTCTGCTTGCCCCCAATCTGAATCCTGCTCCAGCGGAGGACCCTAATCTGGCTATCATTTTGTTCGACGCTCCGGTTCCAGCTCCAGCTCTTCAGTTATATGTAGTTCGCCGGTCAAGTAACCATCCCTTTGTAGCTCCGATCTTCCCTGGGTACCAGTGATGGGACTTCATGAATTCTGACTATGGGGTGTGGCATTCTCCAGCCTATCCGGGTGAGGGGACATCCGTGGATCCGGTGGACCTTGATCCGGTCCTGAGCAAGCTCTCCTGTCCGAATAGGGACTTGTGGGAGTTAAATGAGATTGGACGCCGCAATCGGGAGGAAGCGCAAGAAGGAAGCCCAGAGGCGATGGCTTGCTCGGATGAGGGTGGTGGCATGTGTGGGTCCGGCTGGCTATATAGAGATTGACGAGTTCGGCACTGGTGAAGGCGGGGTATGCCCCATACAATTTTGTAAATTTTCCGAAGTTTGATTACTTCGGACATATTTTGCTTCGCCTATTTTTGTTTTTAAGTTTCTCAAGCTTGTTTCTTTTCAGTTGACTGTCGATGTCCATGCATGTTCTCATGTAGCCAGAGAGAGGGCCGCGATAGATTCTCAGCTGTCGAAGTCTGAGGCAAGCGTGAAAGACTTAGATGGAAAACTCCAGGAGTACCGGAAGAAGTACCATAATGCGGTCGCGGATCTCCATAGGTCGGATGAGAACCGCCATGCCTTGGCTCGTGACTTGGCCCAGGTCTGGATCGAGTGAGATACACTGTAGAAAGGGTGTGGGGAGATTCTGGGGTTGTTCCGTAGTTTCAAGGAACAAATGCTCGATAACATCATGTACACCCGAGTGAAGGCTGTTCAGGACTTCTTGAGCTCTAATTTGTGCAAATACTACCTGAGGTGCACGACGGATGATGCTCGGGTGGCTGGGTTTGATGCTGCTATTGGTCAACTCAAGTTGAAGGAGAAGCTCCCGAGCAACTTCGAGCCGAAGAGTGTGGGCTTAAGCGCTTATAACAATCTGGATTGTTCTCGCTTCACTGGTGAGCCACTTGACGATGCCGAG
>JAYMSP010007323.1:0-10138 GCA_036897095.1 Plantago elongata
CTTTAGCCTAAAGAAGAACGACTTGTTCGGAGTTGCTGAGATAGTAGGTCCGGACATCTCCACCATTGAAGAATGTGTTACGGCTAATGAGGTAACTAATACATTAAAGATTTGGAGTTGGTCAAGAATGAACTTGATCGATGTGAGAAAGAACTTTTGGCTTTCGGATCAAACACCAATGTTCTAGAAGAAAGTAAAGAAATTCTTGAAAAAGAAATTTCTAACTTGACCAAGGTATCTGAGAATAAGGATGCTGAAATAGCCTCTCTGAAATCTCAAATATCGGAGAATGAAAATTCTCGTGAACTAGCATTGAATGAGTTAAATGATAAGTTGAAGAAACTCTTTTCTGAAAGTGAAGATCTCAGAAAGCAAGAAGTGTACTTCAAATCATTTGTCAGAGCTAGTGACACTCTCACGGAGGTCCTTCTGAGAAAGGAGGACTTGGACTTGAAGCTCAATCAGGTATTTCTACCCCACTGAAAATCTGAATGCCAAGGCTAGGAGGAACTTAGTGTATAAAGCTAAGCTTGCTGAAAAGCATTCTCAAAACGCTGACAAGTCTCTGAACCTACCGCGAGGAACACCAATGAACATACCTAGAAGGAAGATCGATTTGAAATCTAATGATTCAAAGTTCCCTCCTTATGTTCCAAGTAGACAAAAACCTACTCCTAAAAGGTTCATTAAGAAATGAATTCCCACAGGAAGAGTGTTTAGTCTAAATGGTTTTGTTTCTGAAGTAAGAACCTAACTCCTGTTTCCTGTTTTGTGCAGAGCGCATCATGGACTAAGGCTCAATGGCTATTTGATAGTGGATGTGGGAAGCACATGACAGGAACATAGCAAACTTGGTCGATTACTGGACCTAACAACAGGTTTGCTAGAGGAGAATTAAATCCTTCCATAGGATTTGATAACGTCAAATTGGGGTCCCTTACGATCTCTGATGTATTACATGCTAAAGGTTTGAAATATAATCTTCTAAGCATGAGCCAGTTTGCAGATAGGGGATATTCGGTGAAAATTAAATCGAAATTCTGCAAACTTATTGACAATGAGTTAAAGCAGACAATCTTGGTTGCTAGGGGGAAAGAAAGTCTATATGTCATTGATTGGTCATCTACTACAACTGAAGAACATCTCATGGTGAGTCAATCACGTCACAGTGAAGAACACTAGTTATGGCACAAGAAAATGAGTCACTTGAATTTCAATACTCTGAACAAGCTTGCCAAGAAAGAGTTAGTGGTTGGACTACCTAAAACAACATTAAGAAAGGATGGTCTCTGTTCTTCTTGTCAATTGGGGAAACAATCCAAAACCTCTTTCAAGTCCAAAACCAGACATTCTTGTGTTAGACAACATCAACTATCTTCAAGAATAGGATCCTTAAAGAAGCTGCAAGGACAATGCTAGCTGACACTGAAATAAGTGAAATTTATTGGGTTGAAACTGTAAATACAACATGCTAAACTCAGAACAGATGTTTAATAAACAAGCACCATGATAAAACTCCTTATGAGCTTTGGTTGGTAGACCCCCTAATATCAAACATTTGACGGTGTTTGGTTGTAGATGTTTTGTTCTTAACAATGGAAAAGAATGCCTGAGAATATTTCAACCAAAGGCTGATGAAGGTGTATTTATTGGTTGTACTATGAATAGCAAAGCATAAAGAGTTTACAACAAAAGAACCAAGAAGATTGAAGAATCCGTTCATGTAGTATTCTATGAAGGAAACAAGAAAATACCCCTTGACGAGGAACTCTCACAAAGATTCAAGGAACTCCTAATTAAGGATTCTGGAGATGAACCCTCAGAAAGGAGAAACTCTATCATCAATAATGAGGATGAGTCTGACGAAGAAAAGCGTGATGTGCCTAGTAACAACCAGATAACTCTTAGACATGATGAAGAATTTCCTATGAGGATTCCAGAAATGGAAACTGAGAGTACTGATCGTAGAGACCTTTCTGGGAATAACCTTTATGAAAGACTTATTCCAGAAACCTCTGTCACTGAACAAGTGTCTGATATTTTTCGCACTTCTAGTGTACAAAATATCAATGATACTGCAGAAGTATCAAGTCATAATTATAGTGATTCACATTCAGATCTCGTAGATGATGACCCTACTAGTTCAAAACCTATTATGAAATGGATTAGAGATCATCCTACAAATGATGTGATCAGTCCAATTGATCAAGGTGTTAGAACTAGGAGAGCAATAGCTGAAAATGCTGATTCTGTCTTTGGATGTTTTATCTCAAACATTGAACCTAAATCTATTGAAGATGCATTAAAGGATCAAGATTGGATCTCTGCAATGCAAGAAGAGTTGGATCAATTTGAGAGAAACAAGGTCTGGAAACTAGTACCTTTTTGTGGATGGAATATCTGTAATTGGAACTAAGTGGGATTTCAGAAACAAGATGAGTGAGTCTGGTGAAATAACCAGAAACAGAGCAAGGTTGGTTGCTAAGGAATCTACCCAGACTGAAGGTCTACACTTTGATGAGTCATATGCACCAGTTGCAAGATTAGATGCAATCAGACTATTTCTAGCCTTTGTAGCTCATAATGACTTTAAAGTTTATCAGATGGATGTTAAAAGTGCATTTCTGAATGGTGAACTTGCAGAGGAAGTCTATGTTGATCAACCACCAGGCCTTGAAGTTTCCTCAGAAAATAGGATGGTTTATAAGTTACAGAAAGCTCTGCATGGACTTAAACAGGCTCCAAGAGCATGGTATGATACATTGGCCAAATACCTTCGGGATAGTGGTTTTAAGAAAGGTGAAGTTTATAAAACTTTGTTTACGTTAAACCATAATGGGAAACAACTTTTAGTTCAAGTATATGTTGAGGACATCATATTTGGATCTAAAGACAAGCAACTTTGCA
This sequence comes from Plantago elongata, assembly GCA_036897095.1. Classification (NCBI taxonomy): domain Eukaryota; kingdom Viridiplantae; phylum Streptophyta; class Magnoliopsida; order Lamiales; family Plantaginaceae; genus Plantago; species Plantago elongata. The sequence goes on from JAYMSP010007323.1 coordinate 2,908, forward strand.
ATGATTTTGCTAATCTCATGAAAAGTAAATTTGAGATTAGCATGATGTGAGAACTGAATTACTTCCTAGGATTGCAAGTCAAGCAACTCAATGATGGAATATTCATTAGTCAAACAAAGTATGCAAAAGATATGCTCAACAAGTTTAATCTTAAGCTTTCTGAAAAGAATGCCAAGATACCCATGAGCATAGGAACCAAAATGACTTATACTGAATCTAATAAGATTGTTGGAAAACATAAGTATAGGAAGTTGATAGGTTCACTACTATACCTTATTGCAAGCAGGCCTGATATTCAATATGCAGTTGGTGTGTGTGCTAGGTTTCAAACAAATCCTATGCAGTCACATTACAACATTGTTATGAAGATATTAAGGTATGTCAAAGGTACTGTAAAGTTGGACTGTGGCATCTTAAATAAAGTGGATTGAGTTATGTTGGCTACTCAGATGTTGATTATGCTGGATCTATGCTTGATAGGGAAAGTACCTCAGGAACTTGTCAATTTCTTGGAAATAGACTTATCTCATGGTTTAGCAAGAAGCAAAACTCAATTGCTACTTCTACCACAGAAGCTGAATGTATTGCTGCTGGTTGTTGTGCAACTCAAATCCTATGAATACAACAACAACTCAGAGACTATGGCCTTAATGAAGAGAAAACTCCCATTTTCTATGATAACACAAGTGCTATTGCGATTACTCAAAATCCAAAGTTCCATGCAAAAACTAAGCACATTGATGTTAGACACCACTTCATCAGAGACCATGTTGAAAAAAACAATATAGAGATTCTAAACATTGGCACTGAAGATCAACTTGCTAATATCTTCACTAAGCCACTCGAGGAAAATAGGTTCTTAACCTTGAGACATAGTCTTGGGTTAATGGAGATGCCTCAGAACTGAAAAGTTCTAAGTCTTTAAACGAATTGGAAAGGATCAAGAGAAAAAGAAAGGACAGGTTTCTAAAACAGGTATTCTGAAAGCCTATCTGATAAGAAGGATGCCAAGGTTTCTGAAACTTATGACTCAGAAAGCCTTTAGTCTTCTAGAAAGTCAGAACCAAAAAGACAGGTTGTTATGTAGTCCATATGTATACAATGCTAGATCTCAAATACTATGGACAGGTCATATATCTAATAGAAATTTCTAAAACAGGAATTCAGGAAACCATTTAAGACATAAAGTATGTGAGAACCAGATAGTGCAACATTGAACATATTTTTGAGAGTCAAACATGTCTCGGTTTTTGTGTTCTTACTATTTCTATGATAAGTAATATAAAAAGAAGACTTGTTCTCTGAAATAATAAGTCCAAAGGTTTTCTGGTATCATACACACTCATAGTGACTTATGGATATTTCTTGCCAAAATTCATTAAGTTGACACAAGTACATTTGTTGATTGATATCATTACTAGATATTAAACATGAGCCCTTGATGAATAAAGCCTTTTAATCTCAACAGACGAGATTAATTATCGGCAAGAAATGCCTGTTGAGAAAACAATCATGGCCCACGATGCATTTAATGCAAAGTACAAACGTATACCACGCCGATGCAATGTACACAGTTACACATACGGATTTCTATACGTATCTTGTATCTATGTACTTTATCTTGCTACATATAAAGAATTTTAGTAAGAGACAAACACTTACCAAATCTGAAATTTCACCTTGCATCAAAATAGCAAAAACTCTCTAAGTTTTCTGCAAATCTTCTGAGCATTGCTTAGTCTTCTGAAAAGATATACTAACATTTCTCGAATTCAAGCACTCTTTCTCTAATCGAACCAAAAAATTCTATATAAGATGGCACCCATAAAGACCTTATCCAAGAACTCAGCTACAACTGCTTCTTTTGCTGAAAAGTAAGGAGAAGATAGGGCTTTACAAGTGTTGAACAAACGCTTGTTGGGTAATTTCAACCTAGAGGATTAGGTTTCCAACCTCAAAATGAATTGGGGTGTGCACATGGTGGAACAGTACATGAACGTGGCAATCACCTCCACTTTTGATAGGAATCTGATTATGAAGATGCTAAAAAAGGCTCATATGAAGAAATTCCTCTGTGCCGCCCCTTCTGGATTATCTCCAGTTTATGTCCTAGACTTTTACAACTCTTCCCAGGTCTACACCAAGATTATGAATGACGTTGAAGAAACGTTCATCAAATCGAAGGTTCAAGGTGTAGAAATACATCTTGATTGTGATGCATTTTGCAATATCTTTCATCTCAGAAAACGTGGGACAAGATGGGAGATAAATACAAGAGACAAAGACTTGATCTCTTCAGTCAAGATACTATATGAAGAGGCTGCTAATGACTGGATAGAGGACTGCCCCTCATCTTTCATTCTGAGAGACATCAGGACTCAACATTTGTTTGAGCACTGGAATGTGCTCGCCAGCATCCTGCATAGATGCTTGGACGGGAACAAATGAGGCATTGACCAAGTCAACATGGAGAAATGGATAATAATTGTCATTCTCCAAAAAGAGCTGAAGAACCGAGACAACCTCTTTATATGGGGGAAGTATCTGTTCATGAAATTTTTGAATAGGGTCAATGAGTTTGAGCGCAAAGTTGTTAAAGGCAGTGCAGATACCAAAGCCAACATGCACTATGGCTTGAAATTTGCTACATTTTGGAGAAATGTGGAGTTGCTATCAAAGACCACAAGGAAATCCCAGTGACCAACTCTATGTATAAACATGCATATGAGGATGCCTTGAAGCAAGTAGCCAAGGATGAGTTGGTTGCTCAGAGCGAAGGTGTACCAGAGGAAGAGGTACAGGTTGAGGTCCCAATTGCTATGAAACCAAAGACCAACAAACCAAGGTCTAGGAAGAGGATTCATCTTGTGATAGAAGAAACTCCTCAACCAGAAAGTGCAACTCAGGAAGTTGAAGCCCAGAGACCCCTTCCAGCTCAGAAGGACTCCAACTCAGATAGGAGATCCTTGAGCTTAGGCAAAATGACAGAGGTTTCTACAAGTGAGCACAATTTGATTGATGAACGGTACCATACCTTGATAAGGAGTCTGATGATAATGATGATGTGCCATTTCTTCTTGCTCTCAAATTATCAAGAAAGGAAACTCTTGGTGGAGCCTCTAGCTCAGCTTCACTGCATCAGAAAGCAAAGGTTGCAGAGGATGCAATCCCAGAAAAGGCAGATGAAGAAGTCACACACCAATAGGATGAAGAAGGTTTGGTGAATGTTGACAGATTGATGGAAGATACTGACATTGCTTCCACAAACCAGTTGCCAGCAAACTTCATTGTTGAAGAAATTCCTGCATCTATGCAGGTTCCTTAAGCTTCTGAAATGGGGATTCAAGATGTTCAAGTAGAGGAAAGGTTCGAAGTACTAGAAACTTCTACCCATGGAACGGAAGCCATTGTTCCTGAAGAATCACATGTAACAAAAGTGGTTTGTATCTAACTTGTTAAAAATGTTTTTGTTTAACTTGTTACTCATAAGCTTCGTTTGTTACAGGCTTTCATGGAGACCACAGAGTTGGGGGAAGGCACTACACCCACCTCTCTGAATGGAGAAGAGGTTCCTTCAACCTCTAATGTACAAGAAACACAGCCTGAAGTGCAGGTAATAAATTATCTCTGAAAAGAAACAATTTTATACTTAGAAAATTCTTGTATATCTAACTCCAAGTATCTCTGAACGGGGAACAACTGAGAAATCAGATGTGGTGGAAACATCACATGTCCAAGAGAATCCAAAGGTTGTAAAGCCTTCTGAAGAAATTGCTCATGAGCCTTCTGCAGCGGAGGTATGTAAAACAGGACCATTATTTTCTGAATCTCTTGATAACATTTCAAACTTATTAATCAAACTTCTTCTTGGAATAGGTTTCTACTGAAGAAAAGGTAGCTGAGGAATCTCTGGAAACCTCCGCAGCACCTATGGAGATAGACCTGGCGGTAGTAGTCAAGTCTCCAGAAAGGATGCCAGAAGCCATTCAGGTTTCTGAAAGACAAGTCTCTGAGCTTCCTCATCTTGGAAGTAAGTGAATTCTCAGAACTTCTTATCTTTCACATCTTTTTGTAATCAATCTCTAAGTTTGATGTTTGTTCTCAGGCTCGAGAAGAAATAATGGAACAAGAGGAATCTGTCACTCATCTGGCCCCAGTATCTGAAGCACCAATTGCTCAAGAAGTACAAGTACATGAACCTAGTGTTAACACACAGGTATGTTCAGAAACTTATACCTTCTCTCAATCTCAAATAACTGCAAGTTGGTTTGAATAAAACTAACTTGAAACCATTTCTTTCAGGCTCAAGAATTACCAGTAATCAACGTGGAAGCTCCACTCGTTCTGAAGAAAATCTTTCAGACAATCACCTTGAAATCGACATGTCAAATGTTTCAAGCAATGGCAAAAGCTCAGAAAAGCTAATCTTACGAAGCTTGCCAAGGTGATTGACAATCTAGAAAGGAGGGCACGTGCTTTTAATCTGGAGAACTACATACATGGTTCGTTCCCAGAGTTCTCCTTTCACCAAATGATGGATGAAGACATTGATTATTCTCTTGGTGAGAAGCTGATGAGCACCTTCAATGATTTTGATGAAGCGACCAAGCAGGAAATGGCACTAAATCCTGTGTTGCCCCAGAACTCAAAGTATATCCTTCTGAGAAATAGGAAGTTAATGGGGAGCGGATTATACTTCCTGAGATAATCAACTTGGTATCCGATGAAGAGGAGGAGCATGATGAAAATGAAGTAGAAGACTCCTCTGGGGATTGTTTAGAAAGAGGTGAAGGTGATGACAGTGATCACTCAGATAATTATGAAGATGGTCCACCAGGGACAGGTGGAATGGGACAAGGAGAAGCCAGAACAAGTACTCCAACTACTGAAGATTCTTGTCAATGGTATCCACCAACATCAAATCAATCACCACCTCCAGCAAAACAAGATGGTCAATCGCAACAGGATCAACAATGAGATCAACAAGTCGATCACTCGAAAGAACTAAAGGCTGTTGAAGATAGAGTCACAAGACTCGGAGAGCTATTGGATGAAGAGACCAAGCTCAGTCAGGATTACCAATCTCTGATTGAAGCTAAAGAGGCCCAATTACTGATGATTGAGGCAGAGAATCTCAAGGAGTAAGCACTGCTTGAAGAAAAGCTAAAGTTGAAGAAAGATATCGAAGTCACGACTGCAGAGTTGGATGCTCTGGTGACTGATGATATTGAGCAAGATGCTAAGGCTGCATCAGATAGACCATCTGAGTCATATTCTCAAAAAACCAACATTAAAGGGAAAAAGAAAATGGATGCTGAGCCTGCTCACAATGAACCAATTATATTGAGCACTGATGATTATGAAGAAACACAAGATTTGGCACCAGAAGAGGACGAGTTGAATGTATCTCACTTAAAAAGATTACTTCTTGCTCGACTTATCTTCTCATCTCCATATGTAACTTCTAGAGACGAAAAATTCCTCGGAAGAAGTATAGTGTTTCAAGCACTCATAAATGAATTAGTTGCTGAAGATTCCCAAGTACTCGATTCTGTACCTACTGACCATAAGCCAGTTCCTAAGCTCCTACTGCATTGAGCCACTAGCATAGCTTTGTCTCAGAAAGACTTAGGAATGGTTAGGGATGAAGACTACAACAATACCAATAGAGCACTTGATGAAGCACACTATGCTATTCTGAAGGCTGAGTCTATCTTGCATCCAGTGGAAGAGCTAAACCAAAAGGAGCAGTCTCTGTCTCACTCTTACATTAGTTTGAGTCAGTCACTCATGAGTATGGGCGAAGAATAAACTACCCAGAAAGGTAGAGGAAGGAAGAGAAAACAAATCCCCTCCACAAGTCAAGTTCCAGAAAAGGATATGCCTTCTGAAGAACCAAGAACAAGGCTAAGAAGTATGATAACTAGGGGTTCCAAGGCCCTTGTTATATCTGAATGAATTAAGCCTCCTGAAGAAGAATAAGAAGAAGAAGAAATCAAGGATAAAGGGGAAGCTTGTAAGTCTCCACTTAGGAACTACAATGAAGATGATGATGAGACTCATAGAGATGAGCATCTACTTCTCAAGAAGAGAAGAAGATTGGAAAGCCTATCTGAACCTCCTCTAGCTGAAAATCGAAGAACTCCTTTTGGATATACCACGTCAATTCAAGGTGGATCTTCCAGCAAAAACCCCAAAAAGCAAGTAGAACTGGAGAAACGACAGAACAAAAGAATTCGTAGGAACATGCAATTTTGCAGAGCTCAAGAGAAAAAACAAGTAGAAAGACCAGTTGCTGCTCATATTGAGTTTGTCACGACTAATGACAGCCAATCATCCTACATATGCATACATTTCCATAATTGATACTGGATTCTTGAGCTGCAACATTTACTAGTAAACAGGAAGTTTCTAGATTCTATCTATATGGAAATGATGGCATGGAGAACCAATAAGCGTACTCTGCTTAATCCGAAGAACACTCACAAGTGGCTTAATTTTGAGGTTCATGTAAGGATTGAGGCTATGAAGAAGCCATTAGATGAAATTTGTCCTCATCCAAAGCCAAATGATGTACACATGACCAGAAAGCTAGATGGTACCCTCAGCAAACAGAACAAACTAGGAGTTGAAACCTATGAGTCATTTTACATGACAGGGGATCAATATCGGGATGACATTGCATATTGTGAAGAAATTTACAAGTATTATGAGTTATCTTTGCTGAAGATCAACCATGCTTGGGTGTGGGGAAAGTACTTTTGGGTCAAAAACATTGTTAAGTCTAAAAGAGACTATCTAAAAAAGCATGAAGACCCTGACAAAGCTTACAAAGAGATTTGTAACTTAGCCAGAAAGACAGAGCTCTCTGTCAGAAGGCTACTTTATGAATATGTTGAAGACTGCAGGAAGGTTGATCCCCATTGATTCAAAAGATGCTGAAGAACTTAAGGTTTCTGAACCTAAGTTATTTTTGAAGACATGAAGACTAGTTCATTAGGATGCTTACTTGAAGCTTGGACTCTCCTGTTGTCCTAATTAACTTAGTATTTTGTAATGCTGCTGACTGTTTTTCTTTGTAATACATTTGTGAAAGTAATCTTATGCTTTGTAATGTCCTTTCTGTAGATCATACTCTCAAAAATCATATATATGAAGATAACTTGTCAGCAAAGATCACTTCTTGTGATTTGGTTGGTGTTTACTTTCTGCACTTAATTTATCTGATTGA
>JAYMSP010007324.1:0-10137 GCA_036897095.1 Plantago elongata
TATATATATATATATATATATATAATTCTTTTCTTATTTTATTGATTTATATGTTGTTATATTACAAATACAATTACTCAATTATCATTACATTCATTAGAATCAAATCGCCACTTTCTATACAGAGAGTAAAATTACTCATTTCAGGGGAATTAAACCCGTCACTTCTTGACTATGTGTTTCTCAGCTCACCACTCAACTACAAAGGCTTTGACTTTATAATATATCAAATACTAATAATTTTTGCTTTAAATAAAAAAAAATCTTTATATATAACCATTCGCATCACACTAAGTCATCTGATTTATGAGTGAATTATTGTAAGGTTATGAATTAATATCACAAAGTCTGAAGATCCTAACAACCCACATCACTATTTTATTTCTCATAAATTTATAAACTTTAATCCTACAGTATATTTACACTAGTACTTTGCTTAATTTATTATTAGTTCTCATCTCCATTTCAAACATATTATTCCAAAAAAAATGAAGCACTACAATATGTTTCAGAAATGAGCACGCTCTATAATAGTCAAATATAAACAACACTAACGCATTACTAAGGTTTCACATAATTACCACACTTTTATGAATGTTGCTCCCAAAATAAATATAATATAAAGAATAATATCTCACTAACATCTTTTTTCTTATAACTTAATTATGTCCGTATAATATCTCTTTTTCATTCCCCAACTTAGCTTTAATAATTACTAAATAATTAAATTATAATTATTCATTTAGTAATTAAATTATAATTATTCATCTCTGTATAATTTTAAATTGAATTAAAATATAAAATATAATAAAAAAATGTTGAATTGAACTAAATAAGTTTTGAGTTAAAGATAACGGGAACAATGTGGCTTTAAGTCAAATTTGAAACATGTTTAATACTACTAAATAGATCGAATGTGCTTGATACACTATGTAATGATGTAGGGTATATATATAAAATATAAGAAGTTATGTGTAATCTAATTAGAAATTAGAAGAATAAGACTAATTTAACTAGGATTATAATAAATATAGATATGTCTAATCCAATTAGGATCACATATTCTATCGGCGCTCATAATGTAAGTATGTGTTGATCATGTTTTAATACCTCCTTCCGAAAGCCGCTCGACATATGAAGTTGCTAGCCAAGGACATGGCTATACCACTAAAATCAACAGGCTGAGACGCAGACGAAAGGTTCGCAATCTTATTGATCATCAGCGACACTTCATCTTCACGAATGGGAGAGAATGAGTGGACTTGTTTCGCAGAAAACAAGTGCATAACACATATTTTCCTCATGTTCCGCCAATGATCATCGTAAGGGCTAAATGCCATGTCTATGCCATCATACGCAAGCTTTTGCTGCCCAACAACAGGAGGCCTGGAGCAGAACGTGAGATCATGTGTTTTCAGTATCTCCGTAGCCATTTTTGTGGAGTTAACCACGAGTATAGGGGTGCACCCGTGTTTTAGGTAGACGAGAGGACCGTATTTTTTAGAAAGTTCGAAGAGGTAAATGTGAGGTTTGGAACTCTCATACTGGTGCAAGTTTCCTATGAAAGGAAGTCCCTTAGGGCCTGGTGGATTTTTAGACTTCGGTGAATGCTTGAAATTACACATAACATTGATGATAAACACAACAAGAACTATTATTGCAGCTAGAAGAACCATTTGCATTTTGTTGAAATTGGAAGATATTATATGTGTGGTGTGAGTATACAAGAAAATGTAACATTTAGCTAGATAGGTAACATATTTATAGACAGTTTTTTGGTACAAGAATAGAGTGTGTACACTATACCTAGGGCAATGTCAGTAATTAATTTGGTTAATTAGTGGGGACTGGGAGTTTAAGGAAAACAAACTTTATAAATTAAAGTTATCCAGTGTATTTTCTGTGAATTAAAATTCTCATTTTTTTTGAGACGGTAAAATTTCAACTGGACCAAACGAAGTTGTTAATTACGCTCTGGTCGAGCAGCCTTAGTTCATCCATAGGCTTAGGTTTCTGTCTCCTTAGAAATCAAGGATGCAGAGATACGATCCTATAGAACGTTTTTTGTTCAAGCAAGGTCGTGTTGAAATTCTCATAAAGTTCCGGCTGGCTTTGTCCGTGAATAAAATCATACTCTCTAATCCGTATGATGTATTCTATTTTAATTCGTTTAATATATTTCACTTACTTACTATTTCATAAAGTTCCTGCTGGCTTTTGAGATATACAGACTGATTTTTTTATCTTTTTTAAACGGTTAAAGGGTGACTCGAACCCCCAGCCTATTAATTATTGGAGATGAAGTGTATTATCAACTGAGTTGCACTTCGTTGTCAATCTATACACACTGATGAAAGCACAACAGTCTGTAACTGAAAAATATGTGACATAATTCAACTATTAAGGTGAATCGTATTATGTAAATAATATTTTTTTTAAAACTTTTAAATCTTAATAAAAGACGAGAATTACAAGGAGTGTATCATATTTCAGTTAACGTACATATAGTAGTCGTAATTTTATATTACAACTAAAATCAGACATTTGTTTACCTTTTTTGTGTTTTGTTTAAGACATTTTTTAAATCTAATTTTTTGATATTTATAAAGAGTCGTAAAATTTATAAATCGTATTAAGTCAAATTGGTTACAATGTGTTTTAACTCAATTTTACTAGGAAATTAACCGTGTTAATATTAATATTGCTCATTTTACCGAAACTATTTATAAAACTTGGAATTTTTATTGCTTTGACAATAATCCTAGGATTTCAGAGAGTAGTCGTATGATAAAAAATTTATTAATATTATAATTTATAGAGCCTAAAAAGCCCCTGAGGACTTGGGAACCTTATGGTAGGGCAGGCTGTTTTTTAACTCTTTTGTAGTACAACCCATAATACTACTATATCAATTAAAATTTCTACATTATTAATAAAATAAATTTTATCATAATATATAAAAATTCTAAATATTTAAAACATATGTGCTTCAATTAATAACTTTCATTATCTTTTAATAATATAAGTTCATTTCTAAATAAATTATATAAAAATCGTTTATCAGAAGCCTTGATCATTATAAAATTAGCTTGTCGCTTGTGTGATTAAACGAAACAAATTTTCACGACTTTGTATCATTATTTATTACGTTGCTAGTTTGTCTCCATTTTTCATAATGTATTAGTTTTAGGTGAATACTTAAATCATAATTTATAACTCTAACGTTTATCCTATTTTCTTATTATGTTTTCTGTACACATCATGCTTATTTAAATCAAATTGTACATTTAAAACATGTATTTTAACATGAATTTTTTCAGCTGTGCCTCGTGAGGTTTCCTTTTCACATACCACTACTAAACGATCGACATTTTGCCAGGTCGCTTTGTTTCAATAGATAATCAATTTGTGTGGCCAAATTTTCGAATCCAGATAAGATTTTGAGGACATTTTTGTGGCTAACCTTTGAGTCCAGATATGCCTTGTCTAAGGGAAGAGGGATGAATCACCAAATGATAGTGAAATGAATTAGAGTAGTAATCTAGTAGAGGAGATTAACAATTAAAGATTGGGATCAGTAGATAATTAAATTATCTTTGTTTACAATTTTATTGTTCGTTACGGTGTACATTCAAGAACTTTAATTGGGCTACATCCCTTTACTCTCCAACTCTGTCAATCTTTCGGCCAGTTAGACAAATATGATTGTGTTTAGATTTGTCATGTTAGAATAAATTAGGCAATTACCATAAAAAAAATCAAGTATAAAGCATCATTAAATCAAGTTATTTTTGTTGCAGTTTTTTTCTTTTATCATCATTCTCAAAAACAGATTATTTCGACCATCTTCAAAATCTTTTTTTCAAATTTTTAAAATTTTAACCCTTACTAAAATTTATTAATATCTCTAAACATCTTCTTTCAGATATAATTACAAACTCCATTTAACATTATATTACAATAACTATCAAATACTACAGAACAAGCACCATATTATTATTCAAATTATAATTTAACATTGAATTACAAGTATCATATAATACAAACATTAAATACAAAACAAGCAACATTTTAGCACTGCAATCATCATTTAATAATATTACACTACAAAAATGCATAATGAAACAACCACAATATTAGTAAAAATATACTCCATGTCTCAGCTTCATATTCTCGTATTCCGTTTTGATTCGGTTCAATGTCATCTTCTCTTATTTTAAACATTATTTATACTACTTTAATTACTATTTGTACTACTTTATTTATCTTTAAATTTTGTCAAGACCTGCGGAAAGATAAACTTGGACGAAGGGAGCATGATAGTATAGGGTGCCTTGAAACTAGGAGGTTAAAAAAACTGCAATTTCAATGATGATGCTTGTATCAATTAGCCTATGCAACCTGAAAGTTTTTTGATTTAGTTTCATGTTAGTCGATTGTATTTTGGTCTGAATTAGTTTAGCCGATCATAAGATGGTTTTATTTGAATTGATGAACTGAGTGGTGATTTGCTAGCTATTTACCGATTAATGTGTGTAGAGTTTCAATACGTAATATTCTCTGTGTTTATGGATTCATATTGAGCGAATTCATACTCCTGTAGGTTGTATTTTCGTGGATGATGATGATGATGTTTGATTTCTGTTTTCCTTTCAGTGTTTGATCGATGAATTACATTTTTACTGATGGAACAAGTTTCTAGCTCTATAATTAGGTTATTAGGTAGCAACTTCTCTGTAAGGTGCAAATATTGCTTATTCTGCCTTTCATAGAATCCAACCCCAAATTGGTTGTCATGTTTGATGTTTAGCTAAGGTTCTTTGCTGAATACTCTCGTTCTATCAGTAGCTTTGAAATTTCATTTTTTCATATGGTCTAGGAAGAGAAGGGTAGACTTATTTGCTGAGTAATAGGTGAGTTGGCTTATAGGGTGGTAATGTATTGTTTATAAGGTGTTTTACAACTTTACTAGGCACAATTTTGCTTTAAATTCGAGTTGGTAGACCTTTTTTTTGTTATGTCAAGGTTTGTTCTGTGCTGAGGTTGACGTACATAAACTCTCATTCCACATAGCGTACGGGTTTTGGATTACTTGAGCTGCAACTGCATTGGTCACTGATTTCATAAGGAACAAAAATCAATGAGGGAAAGTGGTTAACTCAGAGGAACCGAAGAGAAGGGTAACTTTGATGCTAATTGATGGGTTGGGGGATGTTTCTCTGTGATGGTTTGGGGACAAGACTCCATTGCAAGTAGCCCAATGTGCATGCGTCACTTGGATGCCATTGCTTCTGCTGGAATTAATGCACGGTTTAATGGATCCGGTTGAACTTGGTTTGGTTTGTGGAAGCGATACTGCACATCTCTATTGGGTTATGATCCTAGAGTTTATTGTCGAGGGCGTGGTGCATTTGAATCAATGGGTGCTGGTTTGGCTATGTCTCCAGAGATGTCACATTAAAGGTACTCAAAGGAGATATCTCGCATTTTGATTGCTCATCCAATCAATGCAAAAAGGGTTGCAGAAGGAAAAACTGTTGCTAATCTCGTCCTGATACGAGGTTGTGGCATTCAAACTGAGGTAATAATTTATCAACTAGTTATGTTTATCAACCCTCTATCTCAAAGAACAAAATATCACTTTGTTAAATTTTTTGTGTTACTAATATGCCTGTTCTGACCTGACCATTACATGGTTCCAGGTTCTGCAGTTTGAAGAGATACATGGTATAAGGCCATATATCGTTGCTCTTGCTCCTACCAAAATTATTGTTGGATTCGGTTTATCCCTCGGACTTGATATTCTAGAAGTTCCAGGTGCCACTGGTGACTACAGAACCCTGTTAACATCTAAAGCAACCACAATAGTGAAAGCACTATCAGCTCCTCTGCAATCATGCCCCAATGTCTTCATACCTGGGGAAGATGAACATAAACCTGGCCCTTGTCTTTTGACCCCTTTCCACTCCCAACTATGAAAAAGACTTGCCAGAATATAGCAGCTCAACCAGAGGAAAACAAGTGAAAAGGAGTCGTTCCTTTAGAGGCAATTATGTGTTTGAATTTAACTAAATAGCAGCTGCAAGGGGATGTCTTGGTAGATTTTCTGGAGACGAAATGATGGGCATCATCAAGGCATATCTTAAGCTTTGATTATTTATAAAGAACGATTTCCTCTGAACGTTGGTGGTCGCTGTGCTACTCTACTTCATATCAATAGTAACGATATGGTGGTTTTCAAGTTTCAACTGACAGATTCTAACTCGGGATGTCCTTAATGACGAGGAGCATGTACTAGGGTGTATGAATAAAACAAGAACATCTTTCAGTATGAATAATCGGTCTCGGGAATGCTCCTTAACCTTATTAACTGATGAACGGATCGCAGTAGCGTCACCAGTTCGGCATAATTTTGTAAAAGCAGTATGACTCTCCAGTCTCTCTTGATTATTAAGTTTATAGTTTAAATCAATAAATGTAATTGGAGTTTCTTCCTTTTTCTTGAAGAAAAATATCGTAGGAATTGAATAACAGATGCAATAACTTGTTTATGTACTCATCTTAGAGAAACAACCATTACAACAAAAAAGAAAACATACTGTAAGAACACAAACAGGAACTGAAACAAGAACATGCAAGAACTTGATCAGTGCCGCATGTAACAAAATAATAGCATAACCAATATATTCATTAATCAATAGCAGCAAGCCCCTAGTTGGTCTTCATACGCTTGGTGGATCTGTCATCTTCTTCTTGTCTCGGATCTTCGTGTTCGAGATGATTCTGAACAGTTGAATTGAAGACGTACGTCGCTAAGTAATCTTTAATCATCGCCTGGTACTCCTCTTCCGTACCTTGCCAGATCTCTGGACGACATGCCTGGAATACGAAGACCGAGGGCGCCTTCTCTTCCTGCATTGCGCGATTCGAATACAACAAGTGAGGGAGCATTGACGATGGATGGACAGAAGTCGAATACATCTGGTGAGGGAGCATTGACGATAGATGGGAAGAAGAAGCCATTGTTCCTTCTTTCTTTCTTTCTTGGTTTTGCGAAATAGTCTGGTCTGGTATATACGAATGAAACAATACAACAAATTGAACCTTATATTTATAGGTTCCAATATCTTGCCAGTCAAGTGTTCTAGTAACACGTAAAGAATTAGGAAACAAAATATAATCAATTAAGGTAAGTTTTCGATAATTATTTGGCTCTTATTAGGCTGTTAAATGGGGGTACAAGTAAAAAATCATTAAAGAATAATTTGTAGGAAATGTTTGATAGAGAAGAAACATTACGGGAATAAAGGACAAAGGCTCGGGGTTGATTGGTATATAGAACTAAAACTTTGAGAATTTTTTAGGTGTTTTTGACTCGGTTTCTTGAACTTAAGTCTTACGCCAAACACTCCCTTAGTGGTTAGCGGAAGATGACCGGAACACGAGGTTCTTTCACGCTTAGGCATAAAAAAGGGCGAGGCAGAGTTATATATCGGGTTCGCGAGACAGTGAGGGTATGTTGCAGCAAGACCTGGGGCAAATGGGTGAAATCCTTCATTCTCATATGTATTATACATGATTTTCTTTTAAAGATTGTCCATACTTATATATATAATGGTCTATAAATAATTATTTAAAGACAGAATTTAAAATTTTAAAATAATCATCAATACTATTAATTAATCCATACTTTTAACATGATACACTTTATATATATATATAAGTATATAAATAAATTGAGGTTATGATGATTTAACTTGTTGTCTGATGTGCGATTTGAGCCAATTTGTCGAAATAAGGTTATGTGAAATGCAGCCTAATAGTTGGATTATCCGAAATGATGATGGAAATATTGATATTGTGCATTATAAGATGACATTTGGATTCATTCTCTGGAAAAAAAATTATATATATGGAGAAAAATTATGAATACTATTAATTAAAATATTTATATTTTTATTATTATAATTTTTTTATATTACAACAAGACGGACACACATATACGTGTATGTACATACATCATGGCAGGGGGCACGGTCTATAGTCATTACTAAAATGTACATTCGTTCGTCACTATTAGTTAAGAAATACATTTGTCCAACTACATTACATTTGAAAAGCATGCTGCTAGAAAGTGTGGCATATACATGTAATGCTGCTGGGCAGTGTGCATTTTCTACTGTAAGAAAACAACAGTACCCATATCTTAAAAAAGTACACAAAACTTCAATATCTTAAAAAAGAAGAAAATTTGAGTCCAATCTTGTTATCTGGTTTTAATTGGTTTTTGGAACAAGGAAAGGAGCTGCTAATCCAAAATAGGATAGGATGAAAGCTTCGTATATAAGTAGAAGCTTACTCGATTTGGATTATGTACTTAGGCCCTCCCATCCATTCTTCAATCAATGAAATTAATTGGTTTGTTAGTTGTTGTTTTGTTGTGATGTTTGGGACTTAGGATACTGTTTTTATCCAAGTGATTGGTAATTTTGATAAATTGTAATGGTTATAATCTATTGAGCTTGTTCATCGCTAATACTGGATCTGATCTGAGAATTTGTGATTTGGTGATTCAGGCTTGTTTTGAGGATTGAATGGGTATTTGCAGGAAAGGCTTGAGGCGTTGCGAATGAGGACTTAAACTTTGAAGGTGTTATCCAACAAATTTTGTATAGTTGATGTTTTTTGAATGAAGCCCTTCAACATGCAAAAGAACATACCAACTGACTTAAAATTGGATATAAAATAGGGGTGTTTCAGGTTTTTCATCACAAAAATGGAGTGGCATGTAACGAAATATTGAAATGTGTTGAGTTTGTGAAAATTTGTTCCATGTTAGACTGTCTTGTAGCTCTCCCTAGCATAATCACCCTTACAAACTTGATGATTTTAACGACTAGATACGGCAACTTCAATTCATTCCAACGAGATTCACCTACAGTTTGCAACGTGTTGGACCCAAATGATAGAAAGAACAAAAGTATCCAAGGCTAACTTAAATTGTTCACTAAAATTCCAACAATTAGAGCTATACGCAATAAGCTATACAACAGTTTTACGCTATGGTACAACTGTCAACTGAGCAAAAAGTAAACATGTTGGCAAAAACGGGAACATAATCCCTCCACATACGAATTCTTAACGATTGTCATGCACTTCCAGGTCTAACTTGATCTGAGGTTGTAAAACCAAGTAGAGGTTGAACAAGGACTCATCAAAACTGAAAACTACATATGTCGATTCTTAATTATATATCAGATTGTATCACAGTATGTTCACTCCATGGGTGCAGGCCCATCATCCGTACGGTCCAGCCCCCCATCACTGGCCCCCAACATGATCGAGGTGATCATTAATTTACCAGCATCCGGAAAATCTTTGTGCTGCATCAAAATACCTTCTACAGAGGAGCTTGAATCCTTAAACTTTGAAAGTTCAGAACTTTCCTGCCTTAATGGCAATACTTCATCAAAGCTACCTTCAAAAGTTTCTGACTGGGGGCCATAACACTTACAAGAAGCCTGGTAAAGTACGGTTTCTCTCAGAATGTCCACCGTCATCTCATCACTCCATCCTTCGAGTAAAGAATTTTCCTGCAATTTTTCCCAATCGTCTTGATTCACAGCATTCCTCCAGCAATCTTCCAAGAGACGTATGTTATTTCTCAGAAAGGAGGCACTGGTCCATGAGAATATATCAAATGCTCGCAGTGCAAGATCCCGGTTTGGACTATGAAGGCATAAATCGATGAGATCAACTGGAGGGAGAAGCTTCTGTCTAATCGATTGTTTTTCTTCGGTATTTTGCATGAGTCCGAATATTTCTTCCTGCATGTGAAGGAAGTTAACAAGCAGTTCAATAATTATTTCTAGTTCAAACCAAACTGCAAAAGTTTAAACAATAAGCCCAGGTTCAAGTGGTCTGCAAATTAAAATGTCAAGTTAACAGAAGGGATTTCAAAGTTTAGGAAGATGCTTTACATCCATCAGCACAATAGCTTAAACTCTTGCTTAAAAAGTAGCAATCTGAGTTTCAGCGCTGTATCAAATTAATATTACAAAAATCAGGACCAAATTCTACACACAAACATATAGATAAACCCAACCTCTGTCCCTTTGAAATACTAACTCCAAGTAA